>ONZH01005058.1:0-55374 GCA_900303285.1 Rhinella marina
ATTGCAAGGAACATTGAAGATGAAACATGGCTGGGTTTTCAGCATACAAGATCCAAGCCACAACCAGGGCAACGAAGGAGTGGCTCATAAGAAGCATTCAAGGTCCGGAGTGGCCTAGCCAGTCTCCAGATTCAACCCATAGGAACCTTGGAGGGAGTTGAAAGTTTGTGTTGCCGCGCAGCCCCAAAACATCAGTGCTCAGATGAGATCTGCATGGAGGAATGGGCCAACATACCAGCAACAGTGTGTGCCAACCTTGTGAAGACAGAAAACGTCTGACCTCTGTCATTGCCACAAAGAGATGAACAAGTATTGTAGGAACTTTTCTATTTACAAATACTTATTTTCCACCATAATTTGCAAAAATTCTGTAAAAAATCAGACAATGTGATTTCTGGATTTCATGTTGTTCTCATAGCTGAGGTCTACCTATGATGTCAATTACAGGCCAACCTCATCTTTATAAGTGGGAGAATTGTACAATTGGTGGCGATAAGTATAAACAGTCCTCATCATGCTGCTCACATTCTGACATCATGAAACAAGACGACACCTAACAATTGTGAACAGGACCTCGCCATTGTGAGGCTTCAAGCATGATTTTCTCAGACGAATGCCACTGAGCTTAGACGACAGAGTCAGAGTTGATCACAGATACAGAGACTGGAATCACAGAGAGGAAGAGAAATGGACATTTTGCCACATCACACTGATGACGCTTCATTGTGAACAATGCCCTGCGGATCCGGATGATAATGTCACACAACTCAGGTACCAAAGATGAACCTAACAATTGATTAACAGGACCTGCCATCGTGAGGCTTCAGCAGGATTTCCGGACGGAATGGCTACTGAATAATCAGCAGATTGTATCAGAGAGATTGGAAGAGTCACAGGCAGAAAAGTGGTGTCCTTTGGCCAAATCCAAACTGATATTGCGTCATTGTGAATAATATCCTGTGAAACTGGATAATGAATGCCACATAACCAGCACATGTAAAGGGAGGTGAGGGCACCAAATTGTCCCATCAGTTACAGTGTGGAGGTGTTCTAGTCCATACAGAACTGCCTACACTGTGTGAATGGCCCATGACACCGTACTACTGAAGAACATCAATAATCCAGTCATTGTGCCCTGCAGGAAATACAAGCCTGATGTCATCTTCATCTTCAGGACAATGCTCCAGCTCATCGAGAGGGAGCGGCAGACTGGGCATCTCAGGAGCTGCTGCTGGAGACTGGATCTCACATGGAGCGGTGCTTGAGACTGGGGGACCTCACATTGCTGGAGGACTGGGAGGACCTCACATGGACGGCTGTGGAGACGGGGAGACCCTCACATGAGAGCGGCTGGAGATGGAGACTGGGGGGACTTCAGACTGGGGACCTCACATGGGCGGCTGCTGGAGACTGGCGACTGGAGTGGGGGACTCACATGGCGGCTGCTGGAGACTGAGGGGCTGAGACTGGGGGACCTCAGATGGAGTGCTGCTGGAGACTGGGGGACCTCACATGGAGTGCAGACTGTTATGAGACACTGAATTTTTGTGGTATACCAGCACTGGGGTTGGTTTTTTGTTTCAAAATTGTTTAATAAGAAATCACCATCGCTGTTTCTACTTTCATTATATTTACATTTTTCATAAATTTCACCCAAAAGCCAAATACCCCTAACTTTTTGTGAGTAGTGTACGCATGTGAGTGACTGAGTTTGGGGTCACCCCAATGCTACGCTGGGTCCCCAGACACTGTCGAGGTTGTAAGGTGTGGTGCACCCCAATGGGAAGTAAGTCCAGAGAGTCAGGGTCTTCAGTAAACAGGTGCTTCTTTACTGGAGGGATTCAGGTGCAAACGATACAGAAGCACAGGTGGCTTCTCCAGTCTTCTCCCTGAGACGAGGCACAGTGGCTTCTCTAGTCCTCCTGAGACAATCATAGGGCGCTTCTCCAGTCTCCTCCTAGATGAGGCATAGGGATGGCTCTCCAGTGGCTTGCTCTGGTATCAGATGTTCTGCGTGGCTTTCAAAGTGACATAATTTGACATGTTTTTCCCTTGGTTTGGTTGCTGTTTACCAACACCCCTTCCCCTCAGCTGTTGCCCGCTGTGGTAATTATCTTTCTCCTATTTACCCCTTCCTCTCCCAGTATTTCTTGCGGTTTATACTTTCTGCCTACTTTGTAGTGTGTGGTGTGGATCTCGGCTGAGATCCGGTTGCTGCGATATTTGCTTTAAGATAAGTGACATTTTCCCTTTTGTGGTTTTCCTTCTGGAGTATTCTGTTTGTCCTTATTCTTGGAGGAACGGGTTGACTCTTTCCTGTGTCACTAGCTGCAGGGTTCTTTAGGGTGAATTTATTATTAGGTTCCTGTGTATGAACTCTCCTACCACTAAGGCTTGTTCATACTGGTAGTCCAGTCAGGGCCTAGTCTCAGGGTTCCCTGCAGGAGGGTGACAGTTTCCCTGGTTTTAGTCTTTTCCCTTCCCTCGTACGCTCGGTGTGGCTATTCCCTCCTCACCAGAGTGTGACATTATAACCACCAAAACAAAAATTTTTGTCATTTTTGTGCTGACATGGATGCTATTGCTGCACTTGCTGAATGGCTGCAGGGACTCAGTTTGGAGGTGGCTGACATCCGCGCTGACATCCGCAACCAGATTCGGAGACCACAGGCTGGTGGTTCTGGGGGTGCTGAGTGTCAGGCCTGTTTGGACCCTAAGGTCCCCCTCCCGGATAGGTTTTCTGGGGGAGGTGATAATTTTGTTCTATTTAGGGAGGCGTGCAAATTGTATTTCAGACTGCGTCCACATTCTTCTGGTAATGAGGAGCAGAAGGTTGGTGTGGTCATCTCACTGCTTAAAGGGGATGCGCAGTCATGGGCCTTTTCTCTGCCGACCAGATCGCAGTCTCTCTGGTCAGTAGATGAGTTTTTCAAGGCTTTAGGGATTACTATGATGACCGGATCGTATATCCTTGGCTGAGACCCAGATATGTGACCTTTGTCAGGGTGAGCGGCCGGTTGAGATTTATTGCTCTGAGTTTCGGAGGTGGGTGACCAATACTGAATGGAACGATCCGGCTTTACGTAGCCAATTCTGTCAAGGTTTGTCTGAAAGGCTGAAGGACGCTTTGGCCTTTCAGGAAACCCCTGTGTCTTTGGAGGCCGCTATGTCTCTTTCTGTGCGCATGGATAGGCGCCTGAGAGAGCGATCTAGGGGCCCCCGCTCTCAGGACGTACTATCACATAGTGTACTGTCTTCCTATGACACTTTGGGTGAATATTCCCCTAGGTTGATGTCAGGAGATGAACCTATGCAGTTAGGGGGAGCCACTCCTGTTTCCACTTGTAAACATCTTGGTAATAAAAAGGGTGTGTGTTTTTTCTGTGGTCAGAAAGGACACTTTATCAATGTATGTCCATGCTTCCTAGCTCTAAAAGAGAGAAAAGAAAAGGGGGCGTTGAATTCTCATCTCACTCTTGGTGGGGTGGGTAGGGAGACTAAAAATGTGCATTTATCCTGTAGTACCCATTTTCTCCTGACTGCCGAGGTGGCGCTAGAGTCAAAGGTGGTGAAAATTGAGGTGTTTATTGACAGCGGGGCAGGGGTGAACTTGATTGATGCTCAGATTGTCCGTATGCATGGATTGTCGCCGAGTTCTTTGGATAAGAGGATTTCTGTGTTTGCCATTGATTCTGCACCTCTATCTCAGAAGTGTTTG
Organism: Rhinella marina; assembly: GCA_900303285.1. Taxonomy (NCBI): domain Eukaryota; kingdom Metazoa; phylum Chordata; class Amphibia; order Anura; family Bufonidae; genus Rhinella; species Rhinella marina. Next base: position 3,719 of record ONZH01005058.1, read on the forward strand.
TCTCAGATGGTGCATGATATCAAATTAACAGTGGGTGAATTTCATCAGGAGCTTATTTCATGTTTTGTGTTGGAAGGTCTTCCTGCTCCTGTGGTTCTGGGTTTACCGTGGTTAAGCAAACATAATCCGTCCATTGACTGGCATACTAGACAGATTGTGGATTGGGGAGATTATTGTGTTGACAATTGTCTTAATACATCTTTTTCTGCTTTAACCACTAAGACTCTTCCCTCTTTTATATCGGATTTTTCTGATGTATTTTCTGAAGGTGGATGTCAGGATTTACCCCTCACCGGGAATACGATTGTCCTATCAATCTTATCCCGGGAGCAAAATTGCCCAAATCTAGGCTGTATAACCTTTCTGGATCTGAGAGAACGGCCATGAAGGAATATATTGCTGAGAGTTTGGCTAAAGGACATATTAGGCCTTCCAAATCTCCTGTGGCAGCAGGGTTCTTTTTTGTTAAGAAAAAGGAGGGAACCCTTAGGCCATGTCTGGATTTCCGTGAACTCAATCGGATTACTGTCCGTGATCCGTACCCCCTTCCTTTGATTCCTGACTTGTTTAACCAGATTATGGATGCCAAGGTGTTCTACAAGTTGGACTTAAGGGGGCATATAATCTGGTCAGGATCAAAGAAGGGGATGAATGGAAGACGGCCTTTAACACTCCTGAGGGCCACTTTGAGAACCTGGTCATGCCTTTTGGGTTGACCAATACTCCTGCTGTCTTACAGCATTTTGTTAATTACATTTTTCATCACCTTGTGGGGAGGTTTGTAGTCGTGTATTTGGATGACATACTAATCTATTCTCCAGATATGGTGACACATCAGGATCACGTGAGGCAGGTGTTGCAAATCTTAAGAGATAACAAGTTGTATGCAAAATTAGAGAAATGTGTTTTTGCTGTACATGAGGTGCAATTCTTAGGATACCTGCTTTCATCTTCAGGTTTTCTTATGGATCCAGAGAAAGTCGGTGCTGTTCTGAACTGGGAACGACCTGAAAATCTGAAGGCTCTTATGCGATTTTTGGGGTTCACCAACTATTACCAAAAATTTATTTATTTATTTATTTAACATTATTTTTATTGTTTTTTCCAAACCATTTAACAATCGATAAAATTGTCATATAATTGAACAAAAAGACATTGTCTGTCTTTAAATTTACACAGAACATTTGGCAATGTAACATTGTCAATAGACAGTTGTTATAAGTGTAGATAAAATAAACTTTAGGTTTGTAAAATAATAGAAAAAGAAATAAAAGCAAAAAGAAAAGTAAAAAGAGATTAATTAAATAAAATAATAAATAAGAAGGTAAGTAAATAAAATACTTGTCATATGCATAGTTAACCATTTGGTGATACTTTCTCATACCTATCTCAGTATTGCAAGGATATTTTATTCAACGAGAACTTAAGCCATACATTCCATTTCTTAATGTATTGTGGAATTTTGTTAACGGAAGAAGCTATTAGTTTTTCTGACAAGCCATTCTCATTAATCATACTTATGATTTCTGCCAATGGCGGAGAGTTTGGTTTTTTCCAGTAGCTAGCTATTTTCAGTCTGACAGCAATAATCACATGGATAATCACTGTTCTGATCTCATATGGAAAAGAGTCTAAATCTATTGATAGTAGGGCTTGTTGTGCCGATAGGGATATTGTAAACCCACATATCTGGGTCAGTAAGTTGTTAGTGGCTAACCAAAGATCTTTAATTATTCTACAATTCCACCATATATGAATCATATCGGCCTTGGGTTCAAGGCATCTCCAACATTTATTAGATGTCCTAGGATACAATTTATTTAGCCTGGACGGGGTAAGATACCATCTGTATAAGATCTTTCGAGAGTTTTCTACATGGTTCCTACACTTAGATAAGGTTTGTATAATTGAGAAAGATGCTTGCCATTGTTCTGGAGAGATGGAGCAGTTCAAGTCTCTTTCCCATTTTTGACAATTTGACATTAAAGGGTCATCCATTGCTTCTAACATATAATTATATGAAAGGGACAATGCCCTAAAATGGTGAGAAGAACTATATAATAAATGAGAAAGTTTAGAGGAGTTAGTCGGTGGAGATAATAAATGTCTTATCTGTAAATACTTGTAAAACTCCTGATTGGGTATTTTATATTTATTTCTAAGTGTATTAAAAGGTGATAAGTCGGCATTTTCAAATAAGTCCCCTATGTAATTAACGCCAGCACGAGTCCATAATTTAAGATTCAAGTCTGGGATACACCTTTCCAATACTTCTAGATGGGCCTTACGAAAATCTGCATTGATGACTTTCAGTTTGGTGATTAATAGACTCCATAATTCTAAGGCCACATCAATTGTAGGGGGAAGTTGTATTTTATGTTTTATTCCTGTTACTGAATGGAGGTAAAAGAATGAGGGTGGGTTAGAAGTCCTCATGAGATGTTTCTCAATAGATATCCACAATCTGTCCTCCTCACCTTTCCATAGAAACCTAAGCTGTTCCAATATGCAGGCTCTGTAATATCTTCCAATAGATGGACACCCGAAGCCCCCTTTAGACATAGGTAAATATAACACTTCAGCTTGAACTCTCGGAGGCTTGTCTAACCATATATATTTAGATATAATAGATTGCAGTTCTTTTAGTAGTCTCATAGGAAATGATATTGGTAAGTTACGGAATAGGTCTAAAATCTGGGGTAGTATGAACGTTTTAACTGAGTTGATTCTACCAGTCCATGAAATCTCATGTTTTTTCATTCTGGTCAATTCCATTTTTATTTTTTCCTTTAGAGGTGTATAATTAGTTGTAAGTAAGTTTGATGTGGATGATGTGAGTTTTATACCCAAATATGTGATATATTGATTATCCCACTGAAGAGGGTACATGGCTCTTAATCGGTTAATCCCAAATTGAATACTTGACATTTGACTACGTTCAGTTTATAATATGAAATCGATGTAAATCTCTCTAACACTTGCATGGCAGCTGGCAAAGAGTTAAGTGGGTCTGTTAAGGCTAATCTTATGTCGTCAGCAAACAACCCTATTTTATGGTTCTGATCACCAACACTAATTCCAGATATTAATGGGTGCCTTCTGATTTTTTCCGCTAGTGGTTCTATCGCTAGGGCAAATATTATGGGGGATAAAGGACACCCTTGCCTTGTGCCATTGCTTATTCAAAATCCATCAGAAATCATCCCAGAAATATATACTGATGCTGAGGGTTGGGAATACAGAAGTTTTATTGTGTTTAATATATTGCCATTAAACCCAGATTTAGAAAGAATCTCCATTAAGTATCCCCAGTGTAACCGGTGGAATGCCTTCTCCGCATCCAGTGATAGGAGCAGAGAAGGCATCCGACCAGCCTCGGCTATATGAATAAGATCAATTATTCTCCTAGTCCCATCCATAGTTTGCCTGGATTTTATGAAACCGACTTGATCTTTATTAATAAGGTTTGGAACAATATGAGAGAGTCTGTTGGCTAGAATCTTTCAGTATATTTTAATATCTGAGTTCAATAGTGATATGGGCCTAAAGTTTCCCGGCAGATCCGGGGATTTTCCTGGTTTGGGGAGAGGGATTATAATTGCTTTTAACATTTCACTAGGAATTTCCCCTGTGTTGAAAATTTGCTGAAAGGTTGCTAACATATGAGGGGCTAGAGTGTCATAGCAGATTTTAAGATATTCATTGGTCAACCCATCTGGTCCAGGCGATTTATTATTTTTTGCCGCTTTTATTACAGTTGATATTTCCTGTGCATCTATGGGGTTATTTAGATTTGATAATTGGTCTCTTGTTATTTTTGTAAGTGAAATCTCTTTCAAAAAGGATGTGATTATTTCGTTAGTTGGTTGGAACGTAGAGGGGTCGTCTTTTAAGTTATAAAGTGAGGAATAGTAAGAAGCAAATACCTTGGCTATATCCCGAGGATTTTGCTGTTTGTCGTATACATAGTGTAGTCTCTGCTTAGCTGCTCTGGTTTTAATCTTGTTAGCGAGCATAGATCCTGCTCGGTTCCCCTGCCAATAAAAACGTGTTTTGGCTTTCCTCATGTCGTATTCGTGTTTGTGTTGATATAATTGATACAACTCATATCTTAAATCTTGGAGTTGTTTGTATGTTGTTGGCAAAGGATTAAGTTTATGTGAATGTTCCAAGTCTGCTATGGCTTTACTTAGTCTTTCACTTTGAATAAGCCTATATTTCTTCTCGTGGGCAGCGATTTTTATCAGGTGCCCTCTTATAAACGCTTTGTGCGCACACCACACCGTTGTCGGGGAGACATCTGCAGTACAGTTAAAGGAGAAATATTCCTGCAGGTTATTCTGTATTTGTTTTTATATTCAGGATGTGTTAATAAGTAATTATTTAATCTCCAGGGAGAGTAGGAGTGATTATTAGAGTCTTCCGAAATTTGACATGACACTGGTGCATGGTCCGACCATATTATTGAGCCAATACTGGCTGTTTTGATTTTTTGTAATAACCATTTGTCTACTATAATGAGGTCAATTCTTGAATATGTTTTATGTGGATGTGAATAGAATGTATAATCCCGCTCGGAGGCATGAAGGACTCTCCACGTATCATACAATTCTTCTGAGAAGGGGCGGATTTATCTATGGCAGGTGATGGAGGTAAATTGAAATCTCCGCATATAAGTAGTGATCCTTGTTTTACACTGGATATCTTTAACAGTAAATCTTTCATGAAAGGAAGTTGTTGGTGATTAGGGGCATAAATGGTGACTAGGGTATAGATTTTGTTAATATTACAGATGAGGATAATAAATCTTCCTTCTCCATCTATTATTTCTTTAATTAGCTGGAAGTTGTTTTTGATTGCTATTGCTGCTCCTTTTTTCTTCTCTGTTCCTGGGGCGAAGAAAATTTTTGTGAAATTCCTATGCTGCAATCTAAAAGTGTCCTCTTTATTTAGATGGGTCTCCTGGGCACAGATTATATCAGATTTTAATAAATTAGCTTCTTTCCAAAACATTGACCTTTTGAAAGGGCTATTAAGGCCTTTGGTGTTGATACTAGATATAGAGAATACCATGATAGTATTTCTAATGCAAAGTTAAGTATATAGGTGTCACCGTTAATTGCTATATAATAATTAAATAATAATAAAAAAATAAATAAATAATATATATATTTTAAATATACTGTAAAGGTAATAACTTGTAAATTGCTAACTGTAGCAGAACTAACTGTGGTTATACAAGTGTCCGGTTCTAAGTGAACCTACTGGATCCTTTCATTATCCAGTATATAACGGGGAGATCAATCACTCCATTACTGCTCCGGGTACCTGCAACTAGAAAATGTTAACTCACATGAACCCAGATAACGACAATTAGAGTGAGTCCCCATCAATTATGTCCATTCTTTAGAGAGTGTCGGCGGTCTTTTCTTAAGTGGCGAGCTTGTATCTTCGTCCAGAATTATCAGCGACCATTTTTGCAGTAGTGTCATAGCTTCTCTCGGTGATGTCAGAACATGGGTCGTGCCGTTCCTGGAGACGATCAAATTTGACCGGGTATCCCCACTTGTAGGCGATGTTATTGTCCCTTAAGACTTTAGTAGCAGTGGAGAATTCCCTCCTTCTGTTCAAAGTGGCAGCTGAGAGATCCGTGAACACCAAGATGTTCTGGAAGCGCTCTGGAAGATCTTGTGCTGTGGTAGCAGCTCTTGTAATTTTCTCCTTAAAGTGGAAGAAATGAAGTCTGGCGATGACGTCCCTAGGAGCTGTATTGGGCGCACTTTTAGGCTTCGGTATGCGATGTGCTCTGTCTATAAGTAGATCCCTTTGTTCTGCTGAAGGAATGAGCGCTACAAAGAAATCAGTTAAGAAATCTTGCAAAGCATCTGCATTTATACTTTCGGGTATCCCCCTAAATCGCAGGTTATTACGCCTTGAGCGGTCTTCCAAATCCGCTAACTTGAGTTTAAGTGCCGAAATATCATCTTCTACCTCATTGTGCGCATCTACTAAATGATTGTGTGCAGTTGTAAATTCCTCCATTTTATTTTCAATATGGGAGGTTCTGTCCCCAATTTGAGCTATATCTTTTTGCAAGGCTGAGAAAGCAGTGGTGATGTCTTTATGTCTTTCAGATAGAAGACTCCTTAATGTAGATTCTGTGACAGGTGGGCTTCTGCTGGGAGAAGACTGTGTCTCTGCCTCAGTTATACTTTCAAAGGCTCCTCTCATTGTGGGAGCAGATTGCTCTTTGAGGAATTCCTCCTGATTTTCACTGGGAGATCTCACCCTGCTGGCTGGGGAGCTGTGTACTGAAGGTGGTAGGGAGGAGTCTGAGCGTTCTGTTCGTGCAGCGCTTCTATCCAGTGAGTTGCAGGCGCCATCTTGGATTTTACTAGCGGCCGGTACGAACACTTCCAGCTTGTTGGGTGCCGCTTCCTTCTTTCTACCTCGACCCATAATGTGTGGGTAAGTGTGTGGGGCAACTGTTGGGGTGATTTGTGACCTGCTGACAGGTTCCTGGATTGCTGTGAGCCGCTTGTATCTGCAGTACCTGACGGAGCTGAAGCGCTGCACGTCCTCCTAGGTCCGCATCCCTACCGAAAATTTATTAAGAACTATTCGACAATAGTTAAACCCTTAACTGACATGACTAAGAAAGGGACGGATGTCTCAGTGTGGTCTGATGCAGCGTTGCGAGCCTTCTCCGCTGTGAAGGAGTGCTTCTCTTCTGCCCCTATATTGGTGCAGCCAGATGTGTCACAACCTTTATTGTGGAGGTTGACGCATCCGAGGAGGGGGTAGGAGCAGTTTTATCACAGGGTCCGTCACCTGGTAAATGGTGCCCATGTGCTTTTTTTTTCGAAGAAACTCTCTGTGGCAGAGAGAAATTATGATGTGGGTAACAGAGAGTTACTGGCCATTAAGTTGGCTTTTGAGGAATGGCGTCATTGGTTGGAAGGGGCGATTCACCCAATCACGGTATTCACTGATCACAAAAATCTGGCTTACCTGGAGTCGGCTAAACAACTTAATCCGAGGCAGGCCAGATGGTCTTTGTTCTTCACCAGATTCAATTTCATTGTCACATACCGTCCTGGGGTTAAGAATGTGAAGGCGGATGCCTTGTCACGTAGTTTTTCCTGAAGGTGGTGATTTTGAGGATCCGAGCCCTATACTGTCTGAAGGAGTGGTGATATCCGCTCTTTACCCTGATCTTGAGGCTAAAGTGTTGGAGGCCCAGGGAGATGCGCCGGAGTCTTGCCCTCCTGGAAAGTTGTTTGTTCCTTCTGATTTGCGTCATAAGGTGTTTGAGGAACATCATTCTTCAGTGCTTGCGGGACACCCTGGGGAGTAAATCCACTGTTGACCTCATCTCTCGTAGATTCTGGTGGCCAAGGCTGCGTACGTGTGTTGAGGACTATGTGTCAGCCTGTAGTGTCTGTGCACGCTCTAAGGTGACACATACTCTTCCCTCTGGGCCTCTACTTCCATTACCCATCCCGTCCAGACCATGAACTCACCTATCCATGGACTTCATCACTGATCTGCCTGAGTCGTCTGGTAAGACAGTGATTCGGGTGGTTGTAGATCGTTTTAGTAAAATGGCGCACTTTATTGCGTTACCCGGACTCCCCAATGCTAAAACTCTTGCACAAGTGTTTGTTGACAACATTGTGAAACTTCATGGCATTCCCACTGACGTGGTCTCTGAACGTGGGACTCAGTTTGTGTCCAGATTCTGGAGGGCGTTCTGTACTTGGCTCGGGGTACAACTGTCTTTTTCCTCTGCCTTTCATCCCCAGACAAATGGACAGAATGAGCGTACCAATCAGAATCTGGAGACTTACTTGAGATGTTTTGTCTCTGAGAACCAGGAGGAGTGGTCCTCGTTTTTGTCTCTGGCTGAGTTTGCCATAAATAATCGCAGACAGGACTCCACTGGTAAGTCACCATTTTTTGGCACATATGGCTTTCACCCGCAGTTTGGAACATTTTCTGGTTCTGATACTTCTTGTATTCCTGAGGAAGAACGTTTTTCATCATCATTGTCTTCCATATGGCGAAAAATTCAAAATAACTTGATAAATATGGGTAACAAGTACAAACGTGTGGCTGACAGGAGACGTATGAATGGTCCGGACCTAAGTGTGGGTGATTCTGTGTGGCTGTCTACTTGGAACTTTAATTTAAAAGTTCCTTCTTGGAAGTTGGGTCCAAGATTTATTGGCCAATATAAGATCATGGCCATTATTAATCCTGTAGCATTTCGTCTTGAACTTCCTCAGGCCCTGAAAATCTATAATGTGTTTCACAGATCTTTGTTGAAGAGGTATGTTGAACCTCTGGAGCCATCTCCCTTGCCACCCGCACCTGTCTTGGTGGATGGTAATTTGGAATTCCAGATTGTCAAGATCATTGATTCTCGAGTTCTCCGTGGGACTCTTCAATATCTTGTTCATTGGAAGGGTTATGGTCCTGAGGAGAGGTCATGGGTACCGGCATCTGACGTGAATGCCAGTCGTTTGGTGAAAGCCTTTCACAGGTGTCATCCTGATAAAGTTGGTCCTGGGTGCCCGGATGTCACCCGTAAAAGGGGGGGTAATGTCACGAGTGGGCTTGCGTCTGGTATCAGACGTTCTGTGCGGCTTTCAAAAGTGACATAATTTGACATGTTTTTCCCTTGGTTTAGTTGCTGTTTACCACACCTCTTCCCCTCAGCTGTCGTGGCTGTGGTAATTGTCTTTCCTCTAATTATTCCTTCTTTTCCCAGGATTCACTGCGGTTTATACTTTCTGCCTACTTTGTAGTGTGTGGTGTGGATCTCGGCTGAGATCCGGTTGCTGCGATATCTGCTTTAAGATAAGTGACATTTTCCCTTTTGTGGTTTTCCTTCTGGAGTATTCTGTTTGTCCTTATTCTTGGTGGAATGGGTTGACTCTTTCCTGTGTCACTAGCTGCAGGGTTCTTTAGGGTGATTTTATTATTACGTTCCTGTGTATGAACTCTCCTACAACTAAGGTTTGTTCATACTGGTAGTCAGTCAGGGCCTAGTTTCAGGGTTCCCTGCAGGAGGTGACCGTTTCCCTGGTTTTGGTCTTTTCCGTTCCCTCGTACGCTCGGTGTGGCTATTCCCTCCACACCAGAGCGTGACACTGAGCTAGCTGTCCCTCTCTGTCTCAGAAGGCTGGTACCCTGGACAAATGCTGGAGGCCCCCAGTCTGTAGCTCAGTAGTCCGGGTGGCTACTTGGTCACAAGGCAGGTGACCCATGGTCTGTGGCTCAGCGTTCCAATCTGTCTTCTGGTCTTGTTGAGGTGGACTTAAACCTGTCCTTTCTGGAATTCAGTCAGTCATTCCGAATTGTTTTGAACACGGGTGCGCACAATAATTAAGGACAAAACACAGACTTATGATTCCAGTATTAAGTCCTTTGGCCGTGCTTTTGTGGCAAAATCATTACAGCCTCTGGGCTTTTCCTTTATTAACACACGTACTTATTCGATACAAAAAGGAAAGGGGGCGTAAGCATGCAAATAGCAAACAATATCATTCTTGATTGGATAGAAGTTGCATTCCATTCTACGTCACTAGCCTGAAAAAGTCATATTGATAAGAGTACGGGGGCCATCTTGGAGTAGTTAAATATATACATATATTATACGCAAGCTTTATAAAAGTTACAAAGTATAAAAATATAATATAAAAAGGTATAAAATTATAATATAAAAATTACATTCACATTATCACAATAGAAAAGGTGGGGGGCTTTGTTCACAGTCTTGTTTCCCCAGCAAGCTGATAAGCATTATACACGCATTCCTTTGTGACACACTGCACCGCAGCATCTTGGACACAATACTAGGATATAGACATTCTATACAGCTGCATAAGCATTTACAAAGCTGAGATATATATGTATATATATATATATATATATATATATATATATATATATATATATATAGCATTAAATACATGTATATACAAATGACATGACACTGTGAGGGGAAAATTCAGTATTTCTACCGGTCTACCTTCACAGACTCTCATGCAAATTAGCAGAATCTTTCTCTACAAGCACTGGTCCTAACTCCAGAACACTAGGGGCTCTGACTGCTCTCCTTATATACCATTTCTAAGAGGATATAAAAAATGGTTCAGGAACATGTAAGGCGCTACTACTCTGCCAAGCTACCAAGCGGCACAGAGGACCTCGGCTGCAGCCCAAGGATATCCGCAAGCTGTGTTCTGACACCCTCAATCCGTCTGTGTGAACTAGTTGTCAGACAGTTAACTCTTTCCTATCAATTCATTGAGCTGGACACAAGGGGGTCCTTTTTAACTTTTATTAATAGGATCAGTGTAAAACTACAAGAAAATAACAGTATTCAGTATAAAGTATACAGCATATTTCAGTACATCACATTATGTAGATACATGGATTATACAGCATGGTAAATGTAAGAGACAGCTGCAAGACAGAAGACATAGCTCTGAAGACATAAGCACTAGAAAGCTATTAGTGACAATACAGGGAATTATAGTAACTCACCAACTGCTATGATGAGGAAAACATGGAGGCACACAGTGAGTCAGCCTTGCATGTGAAAAGATGGCTGCTGAAGAAGAAGGGGGCTGGACTAAACAAGGCCTGATGGGAAACTATGGAAGCTTGAGAAGGACAATATTAGTCAGCATAGAAACATTTAGGCAGAATAAATGAGGCTGCAATACAAGAATGTCAACAGGTGGAGCTGTTGGATAACTAATCAGATATATTGCTGAGAAGGCATAACACTCCCCATCTGGTTTCCAGGGGATACCACATAAACATTTCAACTGGAAAGTAATAGAACAAGTTCAGAAACTGGTCTAAGAAACAGTTTTCCGTTTTGCTTGGGGATCTCCGCCTTCCTGACTTTTCAATCTTGACTTGGGAAGACTTTAGTCACCAATCCTAAAGGCCACTCATTCCGCTTGGACTGGTTGTCTTTTACTAGAACAATGTTTCCAGGCTCCATGTTGGGCCTACTTGTTTGCCATTTGTTTCTTGCCTGTAACGTGGAAAGGTATGGTTTTCTCCACTTGGTCCAGAAAAGGTCTGCTAACATTTGAACTCTCTTCCACTGTGATTTGTACAAGTCTTTAGCAGTAAACTCCTTTGGAATAGTCATGGTTGCATTACATTTTTGGGTGAGGAGAGCTGCAGGAGTAAGCAGAGATGGGTCTTCAGGATTGTTGGATATGGGGACCAGTGGTCTAGCCTTTATAATGGCTACTACCTCAGCCATGAAGGTAGTGAGTGTCTCGTGAGTGAGCTTCAAAGGCCCTAATTGTAGAAAGATGGAGTCAAGTATTCTCCGAGCAATGCCGATCATGCGCTCCCAAACACCTCCCATGTGAGATGAATGAGGTGGGTTGAAGGTCCATGTGCAGCCTAGTTTGGAAACGTATCTTTCTACTTGGTTCACATCCAGATTTGAAGGAATCTTTAGTTCACCACAAGCTCCAATGAAGTTGGATCCTCTGTCAGAGCGGATATGTTTTGTCCTGAGAGAAATGAAGCGTCTGAGGGCATTTATAACGCGAGATGTGTCCATTGCCTCAATGACTTCTATATTTACACCTCTAACACTCAAACATGTGAATAAGACAGCCCAGCGCTTACTGTTTGCGTGTCCTCCTCGAGTATGTCGTGCAATAACTGACCAGGGACCAGTACTCAAACGGTCCGCTGGAAGGTTGGCCATTTTTTGGAATTGACATGCACCAGAGTTTACGACATACGATACATTTGTGAATGACCTTACCGATAAGTCTCTTAGCTCCTACTACCCAGAATCCGGCTTCTCGTAGGGCTCCTTCAGTTATCAAGCATTCTTGATGCTTAACCTGTGCATGGTAATACTCAACCAGCAAAGAAGCAACATGACCATGGGGGATTATGATTGGAGTACGCTCGTTAACTTTGAGCTTTGCATTTGAAATGAGTCCACCAACTCTCAACAGTCCATCATCATCTATAAATGGGTCAAGTTTCTGAGGACTATCTTTAGGGACGCCTATGCGGTTTTTGAGGGATTCTATAGTCTGGGTATAAGCCTTGTACTGGACACAACAGATGATAACCTGTTTTGCCTGCATGAACTCATCCGCTGAGTAAGATTTATGGCAATGATGCCAGCCTTTGCATAGAACTGGTGTAGACTGTGTGGCTTTAAAGGATTTGACAATGTGAATCAGGCAAGCTAAGGCTCTGTAGGCTGACCTCCAGGTGGAGAATTTGCGGAAGCGGCTAGAACCAAGGTTCTTTTTAGTAACTGTTGTATTAAGTGTGGAGACTTGAGGTCGAATTTCCACATCTGATTCAGGCTCAAAAAGTTCATGCATGTGATTTTGAAGAGCTGGTTGATACAGGAATGCAGGCCCCACGAGCCAGGTAGTATCTTTAAGGCATGATGCTGGTACAGCTCTGGTAGCATGGTCAGCAGGATTGTGGTTAGTTGGTACATAACCCCACTGAGAAGGCTGTGAGGACGTCCTACTCGGTTATTCACGTAGACATAGAATCTCCTAGTCTCGTTATGAATGTACCCTAACACTACTTTGCTATCGGTGAAGAATTCTGCATCTTCAAGCCATAAGTCAAGTTCTGATCAAGGTGAGTTGATCATAGGTCAAGTCATGACGTGATGAGTTCTGCCAGCTCAATGGCAAGGACAGCAGCACAGAGCTCTAGTCTTGGTATGGTAGGTTCGGGACATGGTGCTAGCTTGGATTTTCCCATGACGAACCATATGTGGATGTGACCTGAGGTGTCTACAGTTTTCAAATAAGCAACTGCGGCTATGGCTTTTACTGAAGCGTCACAAAATACGCACAGCCTCCTGGAGAGGACTTCTTCAGAGGATACATACGTGTATGGCCTATGTATGTGGAGATCAGACAATTAATTTAAAGAATTTCTCCAGTGTACCCACGACACCTCTTTCTCTGAAGAAAGAGGGGTGTCCCAATCAACTGAATCCACAGTTAAATCACGTAGCAAGGTCTTACCTTAGATGATCACAGGTGCAGCAAATCCAAGGGGATCGTACAGGCTGCTGATTGTGGACAGGACGCCTCGTTGAGTTAAGGGTTTTTGCTCTAGGTTGACCTTAAACGTGAAGCTATCGGAGTTGAGGTCCCAGTTGAGTCTTAGACTATGTTGTACAGGAAGAGAGTCTGTAGATAAGTCCAGGTCCTTCAAGTCATTCGCATAGTCTTTTGTAGGAAAGGCCTCCATCATGGTTTTGCTATTAGAAGCTATCTTATGTAGCCTGAGGTTAGAACGAGCAAGAGCACTCTGAGTCTTTTTGAGTAAGCTGATTGCAGCCTCTGACGATGGAAGAGACTTTAGACCGCCATCTACGTAGAAGTCTCTTTCAATGAACTGTCGGACGTCTTCATCAAAGTCTGTTTCACTTCCCTGTGCGGATCTCTTAAGCCCATAGATCGCTACAGCAGGGTTTGGGCTGTTGCCAAAAACATGCATCTTCATACGGTACTCTACTATGTCTTTGGTAGGTTCGTTATCTTTGAACCAGAAGAAACATAGGAAGTCTCTATGCTCTTCATTGACAAAGAAATAATGGAACATTTGCTGTATATGTGCAGTGATGGCAACTGGTTCTTTATGGAATCTGATGAGAACACCAATGAGAGTGTTGTTGAGGTCAGGACCTGTTAAAAGAACATCATTCAGAGAGAGTCCCTGGTATCTTGAGCTGGAGTCGAACACTACGCATATCTGATCTGGTTTCTTGGGGTGATAGACACCAAATATTGGGAGATACCAGCATTCTTCGCTCTCTTCTAGAGGTGGAGCCAATTCTTCATGGCCATTTTCGAATATTTTGCTCATGAAAGCAAGGAAGTGTTTTTCCATCTCTGGCTTCCTTAGAAAGTTGCACTTTAGCAAGGTAAGGTGTTTTAGTGCTTGCTCTCTGTTGTTAGGAAGACAAGGTCTCTGAGGCTTGAACAGTAGCGGGGCCACCCAGCGGTGGGTTTCATCTTTGTGAAATCCTTGATCCATTATCTCCAAGGAGGTCTCATCTTCGATGGAATGAGCTATTTTATGATCCTCTTTAGTCTTTTGGAAAACAGTGCACCCTAGATGATCTTCATCTCCGTTGCATAGTCGGTAGTGTACCTGCCCTCTACGGTGTTCGGGTATGCTGGGTTGGTAAGCTTCTCTCTCACAAGGAATTTGTTGGGACAGGGCAGAAAAAGGAATGGATTCCCGCTCTCTAACGTGCTTGTGCAAAGAGAGTTCACATTGTTTGGTTTGTGAGCGTTTCCTAGGCAAACGTTCCCTATAATGACCCAACCTAGGTCTAGTTTCTGAGCATAGAGAGAGTTATGAGGACCATTTATCTGCTTCCTCACTTTGTGGACTCTAATAATGTCTCTGCCCAGCAAAAGTACCAACTTGGCTTGAGGATCTAGTGTGGGGATGAGATGCGCTATGCTTCTCAAATGAGCATGATGTAGAGCTGCTTCTGGTGTGGGGATCTCTTCTCTATTCTTTGGGACTAAATTACACTCTATTAATGTAGGAAGAGGTAAGGATGTCTGACCATCCAGAGATTCAATCTGGTAGCCTGTGGCTCTTCTTCCAATTTCTTCGCTCACCCCTGTACATGTTTTAAGTGAGTAGGACGAACTAAGTCCTTCAATTTTAAAGATGTCGAAGAAAACTGAGCTAGCAAGTGACCTGTTGCTCTGATCATCCAGGATGGCGTAGAGTTTAACTGCTCTTTCTCTGTGACCTATAGGGTAAACTATAACAAGACAGATCTTTGAGCAAGATTTGTTACTCAGACCTTCTCCGCAAACTTGAGTACACTGGGGTGACACTTCAGGAGGTACACTGTCTTTCCTCTCCCCGCCGTGCTCGGTAACTTGGTCTGAGGGTGAGGGAATCTGTGGTGCTGGCCCTGGGTGTAGAGCTGTGTTGTGTTCTTGGCTGTTGCACTCGGAGCAGGTAATACTGGCTTTGCAATCTCTGGCTAAGTGAGATGTAGATGCACAACACCTGTAGCATATATAATTTCTTTTAGGAATGCTCTGCGGTCCTTAAGAGATTTGTTCCTGAAACTTCTACACTTCTGCAATGAGTGAGGCTTTTTATGTAAGGGGCACTTTCCTTAATGTCCCACTGGTTGTTGGTGTACTGTAGGTCTTATGTGAGAAATCAGTAGAAGATACATTTGTTTATAGATTCCCCCAGGCCCGCTCCAGCATCTGTGGGACCACCTCGATGGTTGTTTTTGCTCTATGGATCCTTCCCCACACCTGCTGTGGGGGGTAGTGACTCTCGCTCCTGGGCCAACTAGTCTTTGCCCTGGAGAGCAGAAAACAACATCCATCAATGGGGAGGACACAGGACCACTGAAGCCTATCACAGGCTCCAGCAGTGTCCTGCTACCCTTGTGTCATAACTGGCCATGTGATGCAAAAGGACTGTCACCTTTGTGGCCTGTGATTGGCTGCAGCGGTCACATGTCCCTCAGTCAACAGATGATGATTTCACTGCTGCAGGGAAAGGACAAGCCAGCCCAGGAGTGTGAGATCAGGTAAGTATGACCACTGCCACGAGTCGGCTGCTCTGGGGGTCGGTATAGTCTTTGATTAAGGGTTTAGAAATTGCTGCAAACTGAAAGTAGACACGTGAGAAATGTTAGCGTTTACCTATTTTGTGAGGCATGCCTGTGATCTGAGGTTAAAAAAATGCTAATTTTGAAAATTGCTTAATTTTTAAATTTTGTGTAGATTTTGGATTTTCCTTAGAAATAAAATATATTGACCAAAATTTACTACTAATAAAAATGTGACATAAAACAGCCTCCTACTTGTTTGTATCACATCAGGTAACGGCCTTCAGAATATGTTACCATGTAACGTGAGGTCAGATAACGTGGCTTCTGGTGGTGGCCACTTCTCACTAGAAGCCTTCAGCTCATCCATTCATCCATCTTCTCCTGAAAGACCCACCAAGGATGGAGAAGAACCGGAAGGAGATCGGCAGGAGAATATTAGACCTCACCTGGGAGATCATCTCCCTGCTAAGCAGAGAGGTAATGTCTTGTAGATTTCTATCCTCTTATATTGTATTGTTTAGCAAGTCAGAGAAGCAGAATCCTTAGTAGGAAAGAAGAGTCCAGGGTCCTGTATGATGGCCTCCAGGTGCCACAATGTGTGGTCATGTGATGTATCATGGTGGCCTATAGGAGCCTTGAAAATGGTAAGTAAGCAAGTTGTGCCAAGAGGAAAGGGCTGGGAACAGGGGGATGGGGTGGCTGGAGTGTGGCCTGGGTGGGGTTCTAAGCACTATTACATTTACATTAACCCTTTCTATGCTGAGATTGTATCTGATAACTCTTGAAGGGAGTCACTTCAATAGCCAAGGATATATGAGATACCTCATTGCTACTAAAGGCTGTATCTCAGACTGAACTGCAGCTGCAGTCACATCAAAACCAAATATAAGGAGGAATAGAACGGAAGCCCCTTCCTCCCATCCCCTCTACTCCTCCTGCCACCTTTGCCAATTGACCCCTTTTCTAGATATCTGAAATCCCATTCTTCAGGGGAAGAAAGTATTTTAACCTTAGTGTTATCTTTTCTAAAATGTTTTCTGTCCACTTGTACACATACAGGAGAGATTTATCAAACTGGGGTAAAGTAGAACTGCCTAGGTTCCCATAGCAACCAATCAGATTCCACCTTTCATGTTTCATGGCTCTTTTGGAAAATGAAAGGTGGAATCTGATTGGTTGCTATGGGCAACTAAGCCAGTTCTACTTTACACAAGCTTAATAAATCTCCCCCATAGTCTTTGTAGTCTAACATAATTACTGTATGTGTGAGGGTGGTGATGCATGTAGACAGGGGCCTTATAGTGTTTCACGTCTCCCATATTATGTACGGTATTTTCATATACTGTCTTAAAAGACCCCTGAGGAAGAGCCTTGAATAGTCATCATCTTTTCATACGAGTTCTGCATTCTCTTTATACAGCTGATACAGAGGGGCAGTCGGGCCCCCGCTGATCTGATATTGGTGACCTGTCCCAGGAATAGGTCATCAAAATAGGATCAGTACAATGTAAGAAAAGCACAGTTTGGATAAGTGAGGAGTCCATCTGTAATAAAAGGTCTTGAAGGTTTTTACACCAGATGCCACCTACTAGAGTCCTCGTAATCACCAACCAAAGAATGAGGGCATAAAGGTAAATTACCGTATGCCATATAATCCTGATATCTTCTGCAAACAATAACATATGGAACAGTATCAATAAACCCGCACCTATAAGTCAATGGGGGCATATCCTAGAGATATGCCCCCATTGTCAATGATGAGACAACCCCTTTAAGAGCGGACTCAACAGCTCTAAGCGATGCAAACTTTTTCCAGCACAAAGAGGCAGTTACATTAATTTTTATTGTTGTGTTTTATTAGATATGTTAGTTGTCTGGTATTTAAGCTGTATAATAAAGTTTGTTAGTGGGATGGAAGGGGCGCCATGGGAGCCACAGTCCACGCATACACACGTCATGCTCATTCACACCCCGGAGTGGTGAGGTGAGACGCGCTGACTAGATCTCATCTCAGGCCAATTAAGCCGTTCTCCCACCCACTACTACCATTGTGTGGATGGTGACAGGTAGACCCAGTAATGCTGTCCCCACAGGGGGTCCCACATGTTGTCTCAGGTGAGGGGCGTGGCCTCAGCCACCAATCCACAGCATTGGGTCAGGGTGTTCCCAAGAGGATGTGCCCAGACCTGTTGTTGTCATCCATCATCAGTGACAGTGATAAACCTGGAGTAAACAGGGTAAAGATCCCGCAGAGTCGTCATCCATCATCAGTGACAGTGATAAACCTGGAGTACACAGTGTAAAGATCCCGCAGAGTCATCATCCATCATCAGTGACTGTGATAAACCAGGAGTACACAGGGTAAAGATCCCACAGAGTCGTCATCCATCATCAGTGACTGTGATAAACCCAGAGTACACAGAGTAAAGATCCTGCAGAGTCATCATCCATCATCAGTGACAGTGATAAACCCAGAGTACACAGGGTAAAGATCCCGCAGAGTCATCATCCATCATCAGTGACTGTGATAAACCAGGAGTACACAGAGTAAAGATCCCACAGAGTCGTCATCCATCATCAGTGACTGTGATAAACCCAGAGTACACAGAGTAAAGATCCCGCAGAGTCATCATCCATCATCAGTGACTGTGATAAACCCAGAGTACACAGGTAAAGATCCCACAGAGTCGGCATCCATCATCAGTGACTGTGATAAACCTGGAGTACACAGGGTAAAGATCCCGCAGAGTCATCATCCATCATCAGTGACTGTGATAAACCTGGAGTACACAGGGTAAAGATCCCGCAGAGTCATCATCCATCATCAGTGACTGTGATAAACCTGGAGTACACAGGGTAAAGATCCCGCAGAGTCATTCATCCATCATCAGTGACTGTGATAAACCAGAGTACACAGGTAAAGATCCCACAGAGTCGTCATCCATCATCAGTGACTGTGATAAACCTGGAGTACACAGGGTAAAGATCCCACAGAGTCAACATCCGTCATCAGTGACTGTGATAAATCCGGAGTACACAGGGTAAAGATCCCGCAGAGTCGTCATCCGTCATCAGTGACTGTGATAAACCCGGAGTACACAGGGTAAGATCCCGCAGAGTCGTCATCCATCATCAGTGACTGTGATAAACCCAGAGTACACAGGGTAAAGATCCCGCAGAGTCGTCATCCATCATCAGTGACAGTGATAAACCCAGAGTACACAGGGTAAAGATCCCGCAGAGTCATCATCCATCATCGGTGACTGTGATAAACCAGGAGTACACAGGGTAAAGATCCCACAGAGTCGTCATCCATCATCAGTGACTGTGATAAACCCAGAGTACACAGAGTAAAGATCCCGCAGAGTCATCATCCATCATCAGTGACTGTGATAAACCCAGAGTACACAGGTAAAGATCCCACAGAGTCGTCATCCATCATCAGTGACTGTGATAAACCTGGAGTACACAGGGTAAAGATCCCGCAGAGTCATCATCCATCATCAGTGACTGTGATAAACCTGGAGTACACAGGTAAAGATCCCGCAGAGTCATCATCCATCATCAGTGACTGTGATAAACCCAGAGTACACAGGTAAAGATCCCACAGAGTCGTCATCCATCATCAGTGACTGTGATAAACCTGGAGTACACAGGGTAAAGATCCCACAGAGTCAACATCTGTCATCAGTGACTGTGATAAACCCGGAGTACACAGGGTAAAGATCCCGCAGAGTCGTCATCCGTCATCAGTGACTGTGATAAACCCGGAGTACACAGGGTAAAGATCCCGCAGAGTCGTCATCCATCATCAGTGACTGTGATAAACCCAGAGTACACAGGGTAAAGATCCCGCAGAGTCGTCATCCATCATCAGTGACTGTGATAAACCAGGAGTACACAGGGTAAAGATCAGGCAGAATCGTCATCCATCATCAGTGACTGTGATAAACCCGGAGTACACAGGGTAAAGATCCCGCAGAGTCGTCATCCATCATCAGTGACTGTGATAAACCCAGAGTACACAGGGTAAAGATCCCGCAGAGTCGTCATCCATCATCAGTGACTGTGATAAACCAGGAGTACACAGGGTAAAGATCCCGCAGAGTTGTCATCAGTGACTGTGATAAACCCGGAGTACACAGGGTAAAGATCCCGCAGAGTCGTCATCCATCATCAGTGACTGTGATAAACCCAGAGTACACAGGGTAAAGATCCCACAGAGTCAACATCCGTCATCAGTGACTGTGATAAACCCGGAGTACACAGGGTAAAGATCCCGCAGAGTCGTCATCCGTCATCAGTGACTGTGATAAACCCGGAGTACACAGGGTAAAGATCCCGCAGAGTCGTCATCAGTGACTGTGATAAACCCGGAGTACACAGGGTAAAGATCCCACAGAGTCGTCATCCATCATCAGTGACTGTGATAAACCTGGAGTACACAGGGTAAAGATCCCGCAGAGTCGTCATCCATCATCAGTGACTGTGATAAACCCAGAGTACACAGGGTAAAGATCCCGCAGAGTTGTCATCCATCATCAGTGACTGTGATAAACCAGGAGTACACAGGGTAAAGATCCCGCAGAGTCGTCATCCATCATCAGTGACTGTGATAAACCAGGAGTACACAGGGTAAAGATCCCGCAGAGTCGTCATCCATCATCAGTGACTGTGATAAATCCGGAGTACACAGGGTAAAGATCCCGCAGAGTCGTCATCAGTGACTGTGATAAACCCAGAGTACACAGGGTAAAGATCCCGCAGAGTTGTCATCCATCATCAGTGACTGTGATAAATCCGGAGTACACAGGGTAAAGATCCCGCAGAGTCGTCATCCGTGACGTGATAAATTTGGCGCAGTGTCTGAGTTCACACTGTCTCAGTCTTACACTGATTCTTATATCTGCCGCATTGTGTTTTTAGGTTTTATTATTCTGACTTGTTTCGTGGTCTGTCCGTGTCTTATGCTTCACCACCTCTTCCTATTACCGGTGACTGGAGTGTGGCATCAATGAAGTTACCCCACCACAGAGATATTAGTCTCCATGTGACACCGTCCTCCTTTCAGTACTGGATTCTTAGTGTAGAACCTTCGGGCCTCTTCTCTACTGCTATCAGTTATATGCTGCAGTAATGGTAGCCATCACCAGAGAGGATCTCACAGATTTTTTTCACACTGAGGTTTTCATATAAAATGTCCTTTTCTCTTACTGACGATCGATTTCAGAAAGTTGCATTTATGCACTTTTAGACAGGCCTGGTATGAAGGCATAAAAAGCAGCCATAATACAGGAAGTGGCCTCCAGTAGGGTTCCAATGATGAACTAAAGTAAGCTCAGAGGGGGCTGAATGCCCCTCAGGATCAGCATTGCAGGGGAATAGTCCACCAGGATGGACACACAGTAGGTCATTATAGTTACATAGTTAATACTGTCGAAAACAGACATAAGTCCATCAAGTACAACCAAGGGAGGAGGGAGGGGGGCGTGAACCCCAGAAGGAAATGAGACTCAGATTTCATCACGTGTTCATAAGTATTAATGTCATTTACTTTACTTCATCTAAACCCTTTTTACAGCCGTCCACTGTTCCTGCTGTGACCACGTCCAGAGGTATCTGCTCCACAGATTCACAGCCGCCCCTCTGTCCAGGCTTCTACTCACCTCACTACATTCACAGCCGCCTCTCTGTCCAGGCTTGTACTTACCTCACAACATCCACAGCCGCCCCTCTGTCCAGGCTTCTACTTACCTCACTACATTCACAGCCGCCTCTCTGTCCAGGCTTGTACTTACCTCACAACATCCACAGCCGCCCCTCTGTCCAGGCTTCTACTTACCTCACAACATCCACAGCCGCCCCTCTGTCCAGGCTTCTACTTACCTCACAACATCCACAGCCGCCCCTCTGTCCAGGCTTCTACTTACCTCACTACATCCACAGCCACCCCTGTGTCCAGGCTTCTACTTACCTCACTATATCCACAGCCGCCCCTCTTTCCAGGCTTCTACTCACTCACTATATCCACAGCTGCCCCCCTGTCCAGGCTTCTACTCACCTCACTATATCCACAGCCACCTCTGTGTCCAGGCTTCTATGTACCTCACTGCATCCACAGCTGCCCCTTTGTCCAGGCTTCTACTCACCTAACTATATCCTCAGCTGCCCCTCTGTCCAGGCTTATACTTACCTCACTATATCCACAGCCGCCCCTCTGTCCAGGCTGCTACTAACCTCACTATATCCACAGCCGCCCCTCTGTCCAGGCTTCTACTTACCTCACTATATCCACAGCCACCCTCTGTCCAGGCTTCAACTAACCTCACTATATCCACAGCCACCCCTGTTTCCAGGTTTCTACTAACCTGACTATATTCACATCCGCCCCCTCTGTCCAGGCTTCTACTTACCTCACTATATCCACAGCTGCCCCCCTGTCCAGACTCCTATTCACCTCTCTACATCCACATCCGCCCCTCTGTCCAGGCTTCTATGTACCTCACTATATCCACAGCTGCCCCTCTGTCCTGGCTTCTACTAACCTCACTATGTCCACAGCTGCCCCTCTGTCCAGGCTTCTACTTACCTCACTATATCCACAGCTGCCCCCTGTCCAGACTCCTATTCACCTCTCTACATCCACATCCGCCCCTCTAACCAGGCTTCTATGTACCTCACTATATCCACAGCTGCCCCTCTGTCCAGGCTTCTACTAACCTCACTATATCCACAGCCACCCCTCTGTCCAGGCTTCAACTAACCTCACTATATCCACAGCCACCCCTGTCCAGACTCCTATTCAACCTCTCTACATCCACATCCGCCCCTCTGTCCAGGCTTCTATGTACCTCACTATATCCACAGCTGCCCCTCTGTCCAGGCTTCTACTAACCTCACTATATCCACAGCTGCCCCTCTGTCCAGGCTTCTACTAATCTCACTATATCCACAGCCACCCCTCTGTCCAGGCTTCTATGTACCTCACTGCATCCACAGCCTCACCTCTGTCCAGGCTTCTACTTACCTCACTGCATCCACAGCTGCCCCTTTGTCCAGGCTTCTACTCACCTAACTATATCCTCAGCTGCCCCTCTGTCCAGGCTTATACTTACCTCACTATATCCACAGCCGCCCCTCTGTCCAGGCTTCTACTCACCTCACTACATTCACAGCCGCCTCTCTGTCCAGGCTTGTACTTACCTCTCAACATCCACAGCCGCCCCTCTGTCCAGGCTTCTACTTACCTCACTACATCCACAGCCACCCCTGTGTCCAGGCTTCTACTTACCTCACTACATCCACAGCTGCCCCTCTGTCAAGGCTTCTACTCACCTCACTATATCCACAGCCGCCCCTCTGTCCAGGCTTCTACTTACCTCACTATATCCACAGCCGCCCCTCTGTCCAGGCTTCTACTAACCTCATGATATCCACAGCCAACCCTGTGTCCAGGCTTCTACTTACCTCTCTATATCCACAGCCGCCCCTCTATCTAGGCTTCTACTCACCTCACTATATCCAAAGCCGCCCCTGTGTCCAGGCTTCTACTTACCTCACTATATCCACAGCCGCCCCTCTGTCCAGGCTTCTACTAACCTCAGTATATCCACAGCCACCCCTCTGTCCAGGCTTCTATGTACCTCACTGCATCCACAGCCTCACCTCTGTCCAGGCTTCTACTTACCTCACTGCATCCACAGCTGCCCCTTTGTCCAGGCTTCTACTCACCTAACTATATCCTCAGCTGCCCCTCTTTCCAGGCTTATACTTACCTCACTATATCCACAGCCGCCCCTCTGTCCAGGCTTCTACTAACCTCACTATATCCACAGCCGCCCCTCTGTCCAGGCTTATACTTACCTCACTATATCCACATCCACCCCTCTGTCCAGGCTTCTATGTACCTCAATATATCCACAGCTGCCCCTCTGTCCAGGCTTCTACTTACCTCACTATATCCACAGCTGCCCCCCTGTCCAGACTCCTATTCACCTCTCTACATCCACATCCGCCCTCTGTCCAGGCTTCTATGTACCTCACTATATCCACAGCTGCCCCTCTGTCCAGGCTTCTACTAACCTCACTATATCCACAGCCACCCCTCTGTCCCAGGCTTCAACTAACCTCACTATATCCACAGCCACCACTGTTTCCAGGCTTCTACTAACCTCACTATATCCACAGCTGCCCCTCTGTCCAGGCTTCTACTTACCTCACTACATCCACAGCTGCCCCTCTGTCCAGGCTTCTATTCACCTCTCTACATCCAAAGCCGCCCCTCTGTCAAGGTTTCTACTAACCTCACTATATCCACAGCTGCCCTCTGTCCAGGCTTCAACTAACCTCACTATATCCACAGCCACCACTGTTTCCAGGCTTCTACTAACCTCACTATATCCACAGCTGCCCCTCTGTCCAGGCTTCTACTTACCTCACTACATCCACAGCTGCCCCTCTGTCCAGGCTTCTATTCACCTCTCTACATCCAAAGCCGCCCCTCTGTCAAGGTTTCTACTAACCTCACTATATCCACAGCTGCCCCTCTGTCCAGGCTTCTTCTTACCTCATTATATCCACAGCCACCCTCAGTCCAGGCTTCTACTAACCTCACTATATCCACAGCCACCCCTGTGTCCAGGCTTCTACTTACCTCACTATATCCAAAGCCGCCCCTCTGTCCAGGCTTCTACTAACCTCACCATTTCCACAGCCGCCCCTCTGTCCAGGCTTCTACTTACCTCACTATATATATATCCACAGCTGCCCCTCTGTCCACGATACTACTTAAGTCACTACATCCACAGCTGCCCCTCTTTCCAGGCTTCTACTTGCCTCACTACATCCACAGCCACCTTTCTGTCCAAGCTTCTACTTACCTCACTACATCCACAGCCGTTCCTCTGTCCAGGCTTCTACTTACCTGACTACATCCACAGCTGCTCCTCTGTCCAGGCTTCTATGTACCTCACTATATCCACAGCCGCCCCTCTGTCCAGGCTTCTATGTACCTCACTATATCCACAGCCGCCCCTGTGTCCAGACTTCTACTTGCCTCACTATATATATCCACAGCCACCCCTCCGTCCAGGCTTCTACTCACCTCACTATATCCACAGCCGCCCCTCTGTCCAGGCTTCTACTCACTTCACTTCATCCACAGCGGCCCCTCTGTCCAGACTTCTACATACCTCACTATATCCACATCCACCCTTCTGTCCAGGCTTCTACTTACCTCCCTATATCAAAAGCTGCCCCTCTGTCTAGGCTTCTACTCACCTCACTAAATCCACAGCCGCCCCTTTGTCCAGGCTTCTACTTACCTCACCATAATATATTTCCACAGCCGCCCCTCTGTCCAGGCTTCTACTCCACCTCACTATATCCACAGCCGCCTCTCTGTCAAGTTTCATCTTACCTCACTACATCCACAGCCGCCCTTTTGTCCAGGCTTCTACTTACCTGACTACATCCACAGCTGCTCCTCTGTCCAGGCTTCTACTCACCTTACTATATCCAAATCCGCCCCTCTGTCCAGGCTTCTATGTACCTCACTATATCCACAGCCGTCCTCTGTCCAGGCTTCTACTTACCTCACTACATCCCACATCCTCCCTCTGTCCAGGCTTCTACTTACCTCACTATATCCTCAGCTGCCCCTCTGTCCAGGTTTCTACTCACCTCACTATATCCACAGCTGCCCCTCTGTCCAGGCTTCTACTTACCTCACTATATCCACAGCCGCCCCTCTGTCCAGGCTTCTACTTACCTCACTATATCCACAGCCAGCCCTCAGTCCAGGCTTCTACTAACCTCACTATATCCACAGCCGCCCCTCTGTCCAGGCTTCTACTAACCTCACTATATCCACAGCCGCCCCTCTGTCCAGGCTTCTACATACCTCACTATATCCACAGCCACCCCTCTGTGCAGGCTTCTACTAACCTCACTATATCCACATTCGCCCCTCTGTCCATGCTACTACTCACCTAACTACATTCGCCCCTGTGTCCAGTCTTCTACTTACCTCACTACATCCACAGCTGCCCCTGTGTCCAGGCTTCTACTTACCTCCCGATATCCACAGCCACCTCTGTTTCCAGGCTCCTCCTCACCTCACTACATCCACATCCTTCCCCCTGTCCAGACTTTTTACTCACCTAACTATATCCTCAGCTGCCCCTCTGTCCAGGCTTCTACTTACCTCACTATATCCATAGCTGCCTCTCTGTCCAGGCGTCTACTTACCTCACAACATCCACAGCTGACCTTTTGTCCAGGCTTCTACTTACCTCACTGTATATATCCACAGCCGCCCCTCTGTCCAGGCTTCTACTCACCTCACAACATCTACAGCCTCCCCTTTGTCCAGGCTTCTACTTACCTCACTATAGATATCCACAGCCGTCCCTCTGTCCAAGCTTCTACTCCCCTCATTACATCCACAGCCGCCCCTCTGTGCAGACTTCTACTTACCTCACTTCATCCACAGCTCCTCCTTTGTCCAGGCTTCTGCTCACCTCACTACATCCACAGCCGCCCCTCTGTCCAGGCTTCTACTTACCTCACTATATCCACAGCCGCCCTTCTGTCCAGGCTTCTACTTACCTCACCAGCTGCCCCTCTGTCCAGGCTTCTACTTACCCCACTACCTCCACAGCCGCCCCTCTGTCCACGCTTCTACTCACCTTCTGATAACAACAAATCAGGTCAGTCTGACAACTTCTGTCCTTGGTAAACCCAACCTTTTCCCCACAACAGAAGTTATAAATGTTTTTAATATGAACTATGATGATGGCAGAGATCCTCGATTCTTTTCTAGAGATGAAGCTTTATCCCATTATCAGTACCAGATACAGCAGGTTTATAGCTCTTATGATGAATGAACCTTCTTATACCCAGAATGATGTCACCTCAGTCCATTCACCTCCGACCTTCCTTCAGTCTTCCTTCTGATACCATTTTACCCATTGACTAACATGTGGAGGACATCTCAAACCTAAACCTAAGTCTATTGGCCGTTTTAATGGAGGGACAAGGACAGACAATAGTCACCTTTACTGTAAGCAGTACCTACAATGGACAGATGTCATCCGTTGTTCTCACAGCCTGAGAGTCTCCGTCGGCCTACAAAACCCTGACGTCTACATTTCTGCATCTAATTTAAACATAAAGGATCTTTATCTTTCCGATCTCACTTCTAGACATCTCTGAGGAGTTGTAACCTGATTACATGTCAGATCCCTGTATTGGTCATGTGTCAATATCGTACATAATACATATATAATGACATATCCCAGTAGTCAGTGGTCTCACTCTGACAGAGGTCGGCAGGTTCATGGCTGCATTGTCTTTGTGAATGTAGGTTTTATCGAAGCTGTAAATTCCATAAAATATTTCTAACCCTGTTTTTTTCTGTCCATGTGGACAAGATGGTAGGAAGAGTGCGTCATGGAGGAGGTTAGGACTGTGGTGGAGATGGTGGCCTTCCACAGGTTACCGATGATCTTGTAGATTAATGAGGGTGGAAGGGGCAGACTGTAATCTCTAGAAATGACCACAAGGATTCCAGTGGTTCCTAGGATGACGGGTCCCTGCCCCCTCCCAGAATACAGCAGTGGCATGTCAGCCTCTTGGGATCACTGGGGGTACCAGGGGTTGTACACCAACATCCTGTGGGTAGATGATTAATATGTTTGTAGAACAACCCGTTAAATATAATATTTCTCATATCCGTCCATCCACAGGATTACGTTATAGTGAAGAAGACATCGGGGAGGACTCCCATCATCCAGGAGTCAGGAGGGAGGACCTCCATCACAGAGCCCCACCCCCTGATACATGAGAAGATCCTAGAACTCACCCACAAGATGATGGAGCTGCTGACTGGAGAGGTGACACTGCTGGGAATACTGGGAGATTCTCCAGTAACAGCGCTGGAGGGGTCTGGGTGATGACGGTGTCATTGTGTTGTCAGGTTCCTGTAAGGTGTCAGGATGTGGCGGTCTATTTCTCCATGGAGGAGTGGGAGTATATAGAAGGACAGGAGGATCTGTACAAGGAGGCCATGTTGGAGGATGACTTACCAGGGATGGAGGAGGACAGAAGCCACATGGCCTCGAGGATATTAGACCTCACCCTGGAGACAATCGGCCTGATAACCGGAGAGGTGAGAGATGATAACGCTCTGGTCACCGTCGGGGAAGATGGAGGATTGTTAGAATATATAGTGATCAGTGTCTCTCCGTCCACAGGAGTACATGGTAGTGAGGAAAGTGTCTGCAGATTGTGTGGCCCCCCAGGTGTCCGGAGGATGGAGTGGGAGCCCGGGCCCCATCACAGAGCCTCCCCCCCTGATACATGAGAAGATCCTAGAACTCACCCACAAGATGATGGAGCTGCTGACTGGAGAGGTGACTGCTGGGAATACTAGGAGATTCTCCAGTAAAAGCACTGGAGGGGTCTGGGTGATGACGGTGTCATTGTGTTGTCAGGTTCCTGTAAGGTGTCAGGATGTGGCGGTCTATTTCTCCATGGAGGAGTGGGAGTATATAGAAGGACATGAGTATCTGTACCAGGAGGCCATGATGAAGGACCACCGGCCTCTTCAGTCACCAGGTAAGTCACTGTAATACAAGATGTAATACTCTGCAGAGAGGCTAACTCTAGGAGGTATACATAGTGGGTGCCTCTAGTCCTCCCTGTGCCTCATGTCCAACATTCAGTAGTCACCCCACAGACAGGAGGTATACATAGTGGGTGCCTCTAGTCCTCCCTGTGCCTCATGTCCCACATTCGGTAGTCACCCCACAGACAGTGAGGTATACATAGTGGGTGCCTCTAGTCCTCCCTGTGCCTCATGTCCCTACATTCAGTAGTCACCCCACAGACAGTGAGGTATACATAGTGGGTGCCTCTAGTCCTCCCTGTGTCTCATGTCTCACATTCAGTAGTCACCCCACAGACAGGAGGTATACATAGTGGGTGCCTCTAGTCCTCCCTGTGCCTCATGTCCCACATTCAGTAGTCACCCCACAGACAGGAGGTATACATAGTGGGTGCCTCTAGTCCTCCCTGTGCCTCATGTCCCACATTCAGTAGTCACCCCACAGACAGGAGGTATACATAGTGGGTGCCTCTAGTCCTCCCTGTGCCTCATGTCCCACATTCAGTAGTCACCCCCACAGGCAGGAGGTATACATAGTGGGTGCCTCTAGTCCTCCCTGTGCCTCATGTCCCACATTCAGTAGTCACCCCACAGACAGTGAGGTATACATAGTGGGTGCCTCTAGTCCTCCCTGTGCCTCATGTCCCACATTCAGTAGTCACCCCACAGGCAGGAGGTATACATAGTGGGTGCCTCTAGTCCTCCCTGTGCCTCATGTCCCACATTCAGTAGTCACCCCACAGGCAGGAGGTATACATAGAGGCTGCCTCTAGTCCTCCCTGTGCCTCATGTCCCACATTCAGTAGTCACTCCACAGACAGGAGGTATACATAGTGGGTGCCTCTAGTCCTCCCTGTGCCTCATGTCCCACATTCAGTAGTCACCCCACAGGCAGGAGGTATACATAGTGGGTGCCTCTAGTCCTCCCTGTGCCTCATGTCCCACATTCAGTAGTCACCCCACAGACAGTGAGGTATACATAGTGGGTGCCTCTAGTCCTCCCTGTGCCTCATGTCCCACATTCAGTAGTCACCCCACAGACAGGAGGTATACATAGTGGGTGCCTCTAGTCCTCCCTGTGCCTCATGTCCCACATTCAGTAGTCACCCCACAGACAGGAGGTATACATAGTGGGTGCCTCTAGTCCTCCCTGTGCCTCATGTCCCACATTCAGTAGTCACCCCACAGACAGTGAGGTATACATAGTGGGTGCCTCTAGTCCTCCCTGTGCCTCATGCCCCACATTCAGTAGTCACCCCACAGGCAGGAAGTATACATAGTGGGTGTCTCTAATCCTCCCTGTGCCTCATGTCCTACATTCAGTAGTCACCCCACAGACAGGAGGTATACATAGTGGGTGCCTCTAGTCCTCCCTGTGCCTCATGTCCAACATTCAGTAGTCACCCCACAGACAATGAGGTATACATAGTGGGTGCCTGTAGTCCTCCCTGTGCCTCATGTCCCACATTCAGTAGTCACCCCACAGACAGGAGGTATACATAGTGGGTGTCCTCTAATCCTTCCTGTGCCTCATGTCCTACATTCAGTAGTCACCCCACAGACAGGAGGTATACATAGTGGGTGCCCTCTAGTCCTCCCTGTGCCTCATGTCCCACATTCAGTAGTCACCCCACAGGCAGGAGGTATACATAGTGGGTGCCTCTAGTCCTCCCTGTGCCTCATGTCCTACATTCAGTAGTCACCCCACAGACAGGAGGTATACATAGTGGGTGTCTCTAATCCTCCCTGTGCCTCATGTCCTACATTCAGTAGTCACCCCACAGGCAGGAGGTATACAGAGTGGGTGCCTCTAGTCCTCCCTGTGCCTCATGTCCCACATTCAGTAGTCACCCTACAGACAGGAGGTATACATAGTGGGTGCCTCTAGTCCTCCCTGTGCCTCATGTCCCACATTCAGTAGTCACCCCACAGACAGGAGGTATACATAGTGGGTGCCTCGAGTCCTCCCTGTGCCTCATGTCCCACATTCAGTAGTCACCCCACAGACAGGAGGTATACATAGTGGGTGCCTCGAGTCCTCCCTGTGTCTCATGTCTCACATTCAGTAGTCACCCCACAGACAGGAGGTATACATAGTGGGTGCCTCTAGTCCTCCCTGTGCCTCATGTCCCACATTCAGTAGTCACCCTACAGACAGGGAGATATACATAGTGGGTGCCTCTAGTCCTCCCTGTGCCTCATGTCCCACATTCAGTAGTCACCCCACAGACAGGAGGTATACGTAGTGGGTGCCTCTAGTCCTCCCTGTGCCTCATGTCCCACATTCAGTAGTCACCCCACAGGCAGGAGGTATACATAGTGGGTGCCTCTAGTCCTCCCTGTGTCTCATGTCTCACATTCAGTAGTCACCCCACAGACAGGAGGTATACATAGTGGGTGCCTCTATGCCTCTAGTCCTCCCTGTGCCTCATGTCCCACATTCAGTAGTCACCCCACAGACAGGAGGTATACATAGTGGGTGCCTCTAGTCCTCCCTGTGTCTCATGTCTCACATTCAGTAGTCACCCCACAGACAGGAGGTATACATAGTGGGTGCCTCTAGTCCTCCCTGTGCCTCATGTCCCACATTCAGTAGTCACCCCACAGACAGGAGGTATACGTAGTGGGTGCCTCTAGTCCTCCCTGTGCCTCATGTCCCACATTCAGTAGTCACCCCACAGGCAGGAGGTATACATAGTGGGTGCCTCTAGTCCTCCCTGTGCCTCATGTCCCACATTCAGTAGTCACCCCACAGACAGGAGGTATACATAGTGGGTGCCTCTAGTCCTCCCTGTGCCTCATGTCCCACATTCGGTAGTCACCCCACAGACAGGGAGGTATACATAGTGGCTGCCTCTAGTCCTCCCTGTGCCTCATGTCCCACATTCAGTAGTCACCCCACAGACAGGAGGTATACATAGTGGGTGTCTCTAATCCTCCCTGTGCCTCATGTCCAACATTCAGTAGTCACCCCACAGACAGGAGGTATACATAGTGGCTGCCTCTAGTCCTTCCTGTGCCTCGTGTCCCACATTCAGTAGTCACCCCACAGACAGGAGGTATACATAGTGGGTGCCTCTAGTCCTCCCTGTGCCTCATGTCTCACATTCAGTAGTCACCCCACAGGCAGGAGGTATACATAGTGGGTGCCTCTAGTCCTCCCTGTGCCTCATGTCCCACATTCAGTAGTCACCCCACAGGCAGGAGGTATACATAGTGGGTGCCTCTAGTCCTCCCTGTGCCTCATGTCCTACATTCAGTAGTCACCCCACAGACAGTGAGGTATACATAGTGGCTGCCTCTAGTCCTCCCTGTGCCTCATGTCCTACATTCAGTAGTCACCCCACAGACAGGAGGTATACATAGTGGGTGCCTCTAGTCCTCCCTGTGCCTCATGTCCTACATTCAGTAGTCACCCCACAGACAGGAGGTATACATAGTGGGTGCCTCTAGTCCTCCCTGTGCCTCATGTCCAACATTCAGTAGTCACCCCACAGACAGGAGGTATACATAGTGGCTGTCTCTAGTCCTCCCTGTGCCTCATGTCTCACATTCAGTAGTCACCCCACAGACAGGGAGGTATACATAGTGGCTGCCTCTAGTCCTCCCTGTGCCTCATGTCCCACATTCAGTAGTCACCCCACAGACAGGAGGTATACATAGTGGGTGCCTCTAGTCCTCCCTGTGCCTCATGTCCTACATTCAGTAGTCACCCCACAGACAGGAGGTATACATAGTGGCTGCCTCTAGTCCTCCCTGTGCCTCATGTCCCACATTCAGTAGTCACCCCACAGACAGGAGGTATACATAGTGGGTGCCTCTAGTCCTCCCTGTGCCTCATGTCCCACATTCAGTAGTCACCCCACAGACAGGAGGTATACATAGTGGGTGCCTCTAGTCCTCCCTGTGCCTCATGTCCCACATTCGGTAGTCACCCCACAGACAGTGAGGTATACATAGTGGGTGCCTCTAGTCCTCCCTGTGCCTCATGTCCTACATTCAGTAGTCACCCCTCAGACAGTGAGGTATACATAGTGGGTGCCTCTAGTCCTCCCTGTGCCTCATGTCCTACATTCAGTAGTCACCCCACAGACAGTGAGGTATACATAGTGGGTGCCTCTAGTCCTCCCTGTGCCTCATGTCCTACATTCAGTAGTCACCCCACAGACAGTGAGGTATACATAGTGGGTGCCTCTAGTCCTCCCTGTGCCTCATGTCCCACATTCAGTAGTCACCCCACAGACAGGAGGTATACATAGTGGGTGCCTCTAGTCCTCCCTGTGCCTCATGTCCCACATTCAGTAGTCACCCCACAGGCAGGAGGTATACATAGTGGGTGCCTCTAGTCCTCCCTGTGCCTCATGTCCTACATTCAGTAGTCACCCCACAGGCAGGAGGTATACATAGTGGGTGCCTCTAGTCCTCCCTGTGCCTCATGTCCCACATTCAGTAGTCACCCCACAGACAGGAGGTATACATAGTGGGTGCCTCTAGTCCTCCCTGTGCCTCATGTCCTACATTCAGTAGTCACCCCACAGACAGTGAGGTATACATAGTGGGTGCCTCGAGTCCTCCCTGTGCCTCATGTCCTACATTCAGTAGTCACCCCACAGACAGGAGGTATACATAGTGGGTGCCTCTAGTCCTCCCTGTGCCTCATGTCCCACATTCAGTAGTCACCCCACAGACAGGAGGTATACATAGTGGGTGTCTCTAATCCTCCATGTGCCTCATGTCCTACATTCAGTAGTCACCCTACAGACAGTGAGGTATACATAGTGGGTGCCTCTAGTCCTCCCTGTGCCTCATGTCCTACATTCAGTAGTCACCCCACAGACAGGAGGTATACATAGTGGGTGCCTCTAGTCCTCCCTGTGCCTCATGTCTCACATTCAGTAGTCACCCCACAGACAGGAGGTATACATAGTGGGTGCCTCTAGTCCTCCCTGTGCCTCATGTCCTACATTCAGTAGTCACCCCACAGACAGGAGGTATACATAGTGGGTGCCTCTAGTCCTCCCTGTGCCTCATGTCCCACATTCAGTAGTCACTCCACAGACAGGAGGTATACATAGTGGCTGCCTCTAGTCCTCCCTGTGCCTCATGTCCCACATTCAGTAGTCACCCCACAGACAGGAGGTATACATAGTGGGTGCCTCTAGTCCTCCCTGTGCCTCATGTCCCACATTCAGTAGTCACCCCACAGACAGGAGGTATACATAGTGGGTGCCTCTAGTCCTCCCTGTGCCTCATGTCCCACATTCGGTAGTCACCCCACAGACAGTGAGGTATACATAGTGGGTGCCTCTAGTCCTCCCTGTGCCTCATGTCCTACATTCAGTAGTCACCCCACAGACAGTGAGGTATACATAGTGGGTGCCTCTAGTCCTCCCTGTGCCTCATGTCCTACATTCAGTAGTCACCCCACAGACAGTGAGGTATACATAGTGGGTGCCTCTAGTCCTCCCTGTGCCTCATGTCCCACATTCAGTAGTCACCCCACAGACAGGAGGTATACATAGTGGCTGCCTCTAGTCCTTCCTGTGCCTCATGTCTCACATTCAGTAGTCACCCCACAGACAGGAGGTATACATAGTGGGTGCCTCTAGTCCTCCCTGTGCCTCATGTCCCACATTCAGTAGTCACCCCACAGGCAGGAGGTATACATAGTGGGTGCCTCTAGTCCTCCCTGTGCCTCATGTCCTACATTCAGTAGTCACCCCACAGACAGTGAGGTATACATAGTGGGTGCCTCGAGTCCTCCCTGTGCCTCATGTCCTACATTCAGTAGTCACCCCACAGACAGGAGGTATACATAGTGGGTGCCTCTAGTCCTCCCTGTGCCTCATGTCCCACATTCAGTAGTCACCCCACAGACAGGAGGTATACATAGTGGGTGTCTCTAATCCTCCCTGTGCCTCATGTCCCACATTCAGTAGTCACCCCACAGACAGGAGGTATACATAGTGGGTGCCTCTAGTCCTCCTTGTGCCTCATGTCCCACATTCAGTAGTCACCCCACAGGCAGGAGGTATACATAGTGGGTGCCTCTAGTCCTCCCTGTGCCTCATGTCCTACATTCAGTAGTCACCCCACAGACAGGAGGTATACATAGTGGGTGCCTCTAGTCCTCCCTGTGCCTCATGTCCCACATTCAGTAGTCACCCCACAGACAGGAGGTATACATAGTGGGTGCCTCTAGTCCTCCCTGTGCCTCATGTCCCACATTCAGTAGTCACCCCACAGACAGGAGGTATACATAGTGGGTGCCTCTAGTCCTCCCTGTGCCTCATGTCCCACATTCAGTAGTCACCCCACAGACAGGAGGTATACATAGTGGGTGTCTCTAATCCTCCATGTGCCTCATGTCCCACATTCAGTAGTCACCCTACAGACAGTGAGGTATACATAGTGGGTGCCTCTAGTCCTCCCTGTGCCTCATGTCCTACATTCAGTAGTCACCCCACAGACAGGAGGTATACATAGTGGGTGCCTCTAGTCCTCCCTGTGCCTCATGTCCCACATTCAGTAGTCACCCTACAGACAGTGAGGTATACATAGTGGGTGCCTCTAGTCCTCCCTGTGCCTCATGTCCTACATTCAGTAGTCACCCCACAGACAGGAGGTATACATAGTGGGTGCCTCTAGTCCTCCCTGTGCCTCATGTCCCACATTCAGTAGTCACCCCACAGACAGGAGGTATACATAGTGGGTGCCTCTAGTCCTCCCTGTGCCTCATGTCCTACATTCAGTAGTCACCCCACAGACAGGAGGTATACGTAGTGGGTGCCTCTAGTCCTCCCTGTGCCTCATGTCCCACATTCAGTAGTCACCCCACAGACAGGAGGTATACATAGTGGGTGCCTCTAGTCCTCCTGTGCCTCATGTCCCACATTCAGTAGTCACTCCACAGACAGGGAGGTATACATAGTGGGTGCCTCTAGTCCTCCCTGTGCCTCATGTCCTACATTCAGTAGTCACCCCACAGACAGGAGGTATACATAGTGGGTGCCTCTAGTCCTCCCTGTGCCTCATGTCTCACATTCAGTAGTCACCCCACAGACAGGGAGGTATACATAGTGGGTGCCTCTAGTCCTCCCTGTGCCTCATGTCTCACATTCAGTAGTCACTCCACAGACAGGGAGGTATACATAGTGGGTGCCTCTAGTCCTCCCTGTGCCTCATGTCCTACATTCAGTAGTCACCCCACAGACAGGAGGTATACATAGTGGGTGCCTCTAGTCCTCCCTGTGCCTCATGTCTCACATTCAGTAGTCACCCCACAGACAGGGAGGTATACATAGTGGGCGCCTCATCTTTTGGACTGGATCTGAGGAGGATTCCAGTAAGTTCTGAAATTAACACCGTGCAGATTACCTTTTTGGATTTGATGATAATGAAGACCAGTGATGATGATTCACACTAGCGTGTTTTGTAAAAAAGAACGGCGACTAACAGTTTTTTGCACTGGGAGAGCCGTCACCCTCTCCTTCTTAAAAGAGGGATCCTAAAGGGGCAGTATCTCCGGGTTTGCCGGAATTGCTCCTCCATCTCAGATTTTCAGATCAAAGCCAGAGATCTTGAACAGGTCTCGGCAACGCGGTTCTCCTCGTAAGATCTTATCCTCGGCCTATCAACACTCGCTATCATGTGCACACGAGTGAAGGACAAAGAGATTCGTGTGATGGCGACTTTTGATGCAGCAAATGAACAGGTCTAGCAGATCCTACATAGACATTGGGGGATCCTTCAGATGGACACTGATGTGGGACATTTGGTTGGGGATTCACCAGCCATTACCTTGCCTAGGGACTTGGCTGGAGAACACCATGAGAGGAACGTTTCGTGGCTGCGTGGCCTGTGACTCCATTAAGTTGGGACGCACTTTTGAAAGCGCAACCACTTCACAATCTTACACCATCAGATGTTTTGGCAGTTGTAGGTCTTCAGGCCACTTGTGTCCGTGGCTTACGATGTTGGTAAGACTGTCCGGCAGTTTGGTCGCAGAATTGGTGAACACTTAAATGACATTAAGAAAAAGGCAGACACATAAACCGCCACATAAACACACATCACGGGTGATAGCCGATCCATTCAATTTCAGGGAATCGAGATTGTGCGACCGTCACCTAGGGGCGACCACCTTCACCAACGGGTTCTCCAAAAAGAGGCTCAGTGGGCTTTCAGATTGGGCCCAGTCCGTCCCCAGGGATGAAATGAACATCTATCTGATGTAGGTTACGTGGACTCCCTTCTGTTCTCAGCACTTTTTTTCATTCTTTATTCACTGACATTCAGTGGTTCTTCTGGTGCCGGTCTGACCCCTCGATTACATACAGATTGCACATATCGTTGCACCCAATATCCGGCTGTTGATCCATATATCTGCGTTTCTTCTAAATGAATCTGATATTCTCGGCTTAATATATGTTTCCATAATTCGGCTCCTCCACTTCTTCATGGTGGTTACAATGTTCAGGTTCTCTGATCATACACTTCCATTCGTTCCGCTCCTTATTAGTTGCTTTTTTCATAGGAACCTTCTGAGGAGTGACTCATCGTATGCGGCCACATGATGAGGGCGTGTACATGGCAGGGTTCCGCCTCTCCTTTCATCTGATAGGCCGCATGTCATCCTGGCCCCGCCTTTGGGTGTGTGTCTCCCTCTATTTGAATCTGTGGTTCTGGCGGTCGCTTCACGGCCATCATAGCGCTGGTCACGCCGCCAAACACCATCAGTGTGGCTGCGGTATCTGAGCTAGTTCTTCCACGTGCACCCCCGCCAGGGTTGCCAACCGTCCGTAAATTTACGGACAGTCTGCAAAAACCGGTTGTTTTTCTCTGCCGTCCGTAGCGTCTGGCAGAAAAAAACACCGTCCGTGAATTTGTGGCCTGAAAAACTGCATGCGTGCAGTACAGACAGTTAAGTTCCCCGCCCCCACCGCTGACTGGGAGAGAGAGGCCCGGGCGGAGCATGGAGATGGCGCGTGTACAGAAGATTACCTGGGCAGCAGCACAAAATCAGGCAGCAGAGAGGCCGAGGCAACTGGCATCTGATGCTAGCCTGTGCCGGAGAGAAGAGGAGGAGGAGCCATGACGGAGGAGGAGGAGTCCTACTGGCCACCAATGAAACTGCCCCATCTTTCTGCCTGCTGCTGGAGTGGAGGCAGGCAGCGTGAGATTGTGAAGCTGCAGCCAGTCTTCTGGTAAGCGCTGCAGTGTGTCTGTAACAGATCTAACATAACCCCAGTGTCCAGGCAGATCTATGGCAGTGTGTCACAGAACTGGGGGCATATAGGGTATCTTTTACTATAGGGAGCTGTTAGGCTGCTGTGGGGCACTGCTGCAGAGCGTTTGAGACACTGGGGAGCTATCATTTAAGCTACTGGGGGCACTATAAGGGCCATTATATTTACTGGGGCACTATAGAGGGGACCTATTACTTTTTGGAGCACTGAGGGTTTTATTACTACTTGGAGCACTAAGGGGGTCTTTGTCAATACTGGGGGCACTATATTACTACCTGGAGGGCACTTTGAGGGCAGTTTCACTGCCTGGGTTGTCAACCGTCCGTAAATTTACGGACAGTCTGCAAAACCTGGTCCGTGAAACTGTGGCCCGAACTATGAAATCTGCACTGCGCATGCGTACGCAGTGAAGGGAAATGGGAGCCGAAGCATTGCGACGCTCACGCTGGAGAGGAGCGAGGAGGAGGAGTCCCACACTGACCACCAATGAAAGACCGGCTATTTTTCTAAGTCTTCTGCCTGCAGCATTCCCGCTGCCCGCGCCATGCTACAGTGGGACTTGTATAGCAGCAGAGCTGGTGCTGCTGGCATTTAGTTAAGGTATGGGGGCATTAAACCTGCTGGGGGGCCACTATAGGGTACAGTAAAGCTACTGGGGGTACTTAAGGAGACAATATAATTACTGGGGGCACAATGGGGGCTATCTAACTTCTGGGGGCACTATGGGGACTATCTGAACTACAGGGGGGCTATCTAACTATTAGGGGCACTATGGGGACTATCTGAACTACAGGGGCTATCTAACTATTAGGGGCACTATGGGGACTATCTGAACTACAGGGGGGCTATCTAACTATTAGGGGCACTATGGGGACTATCTGAACTACAGGGGGCTATCTAACTATTAGGGGTACTATGGGGACTATCTG
The DNA here is from genome assembly GCA_900303285.1 of Rhinella marina. Classification (NCBI taxonomy): domain Eukaryota; kingdom Metazoa; phylum Chordata; class Amphibia; order Anura; family Bufonidae; genus Rhinella; species Rhinella marina. The sequence goes on from ONZH01005058.1 coordinate 42,206, forward strand.
AACTACAGGGGGGCTATCTAACTATTAGGGGCACTATGGGGACTATCTGAACTACAGGGGCTATCTAACTATTAGGGGTACTATGGGGACTATCTGAACTACAGGGGGGCTATCTAACTATTAGGGGCACTATGGGGACTATCTGAACTACAGGGGGCTATCTAACTATTAGGGGTACTATGGGGACTATCTGAACTACAGGGGGTCTATCTAACTATTAGGGGCACTATGGGGACTATCTGAAACTACAGGGGCTATCTAACTATTAGGGGGCACTATGGGGACTATCTGAACTACAGGGGGGCTATCTAACTATTAGGGGCACTATGGGGACCATCTGAAACTACAGGGGGGCTATCTATTAGGGGCATTATGGGGACTATCTGAACTACAGGGGGGCTATCTAACTATTAGGGGCACTATGGGGACTATCTGAACTACAGGGGGGCTATCTAACTATTAGGGGCACTATGGGGACTATCTGAACTACAGGGGAACTATCTAACTATTAGGGGTACTATGGGGACTATCTGAACTACAGGGGGGCTATCTAACTATTAGGGGCACTATGGGGACTATCTGAACTACAGGGGCTATCTAACTATTAGGGGTACTATGGGGACTATCTGAACTACAGGGGGCTATATAACTATTAGGGGCACTATGGGACCATCTGAACTACAGGGGGGCTATCTATTAGGGGCACTATGGGGACTATCTGAACTACAGGGGGGCTATCTAACTATTAGGGGCACTATGGGGACTATCTGAACTACAGGGGGCTATCTAACTATTAGGGGCACTATGGGGACTATCTGAACTACAGGGGGGCTATCTAACTATTAGGGGCACTATGGGGACTATCTGAACTACAGGGGGCTATCTAACTATTAGGGGTACTATGGGGACTATCTGAACTACATGGAGCTATCTATACTGGGGCTTACTATAGGAGGCTACCTAAACTACTGGTGGCAGTAGAGGGGACCATTTAAGTTACTGGGGGCACTATAATGGGTATTATAATTACTGGGATCATTACAGCGGGTCCTTATTATTTCTGGTAGCACTACTGGAGGCATGGGAAAAATGATTGCTATTATGGGGAATTATTATTACTACCAGGGGTACTATTGGGGGTGTTACTATTATTAGTACAATATGGGGGGCACTACTGCTAAAAGGGCTACTTGTGGAGCATTATCATTATTGGGGCACTATTACTAATGAGGGCACTCTGGGAGAGAATTATTAGTATCAGTGGGACTTTGGGGAGCAATGTAACTATATGGGGTCCTACTTATATGGCACTGTTATATCTACAGTATAGTATTTGGGGAGCACTGTAACTATATGGGGTCCTACCTATATGGCACTGTTATATCTACAGTATAGTATTTGGGGAGCACTGTAACTATATGGGGTCCTACCTATATGGCACTGTTATATCTACAGTATAGTATTTGGGGAGCACTGTAACTATATGGGGTCCTACCTATATGGCACTGTTATATCTACAGTATAGTATTTGGGGAGCACTGTAACTATATAGGGTCCTACCTATATGGCACTGTTATATCTACAGTATAGTATTTGGGGAGCACTGTAACTATATGGGGTCCTACCTATATGGCACTGTTATAGCTACAGTATAGTATTTGGGGAGCACTGTAACTATATGGGGTCCTACCTATATGGCACTGTTATATCTACAGTATAGTATTTGGGGAGCACTGTAACTATATGGGGTCCTACCTATATGGCACTGTATATCTACAGTATAGTATTTGGGGAGCACTGTAACTATATGGGGTCTACCTATATGGCACTGTTATATCTACAGTATAGTATTGGGGAGCACTGTAACTATATGGGGTCCTACCTATATGGCACTGTTATATCTACAGTATAGTATTTGGGGAGCACTGTAACTATATGGGGTCCTACCTATATGGCACTGTTATATCTACAGTAGAGTATTTGGGGGAGCACTGTAACTATATGGGGTCCTACCTATATGGCACTGTTATATCTACAGTATAGTATTTGGGGAGCACTGTAACTATATGGGGTCCTACCCTATATGGCACTGTTATATCTACAGTATAGTATTTGGGGAGCACTGTAACTATATGGGGTCCTACCTATATGGCACTGTTATATCTACAGTATAGTATTTGGGGAGCACTGTAACTATATGGGGTCCTACCTATATGGCACTGTTATATCTACAGTATAGTATTTGGGGAGCAACTGTAACTATATGGGGGTCCTACCTATATGGCACTGTTATATCTACAGTATAGTATTTGGGGAGCACTGTAACTATATGGGGTCCTACCTATATGGCACTGTTATATCTACAGTATAGTATTGGGAGCACTGTAACTATATGGGGTCCTACCTATATGGCACTGTTATATCTACAGTATAGTATTGGGGAGCACTGTAACTATATGGGGTCCTACCTATATGGCACTGTTATATCTACAGTATGGTATTGGGGAGCACTGTAACTATATGGGGTCCTACCTATATTGGCACTGTTATATCTACAGTATAGTATTGGGGAGCACTGTAACTATATGGGGTCCTACCTATATGGCACTGTTATATCTACAGTATGGTATTGGGGAGCACTGTAACTATATGGGGTCCTACCTATATGGCACTGTTATATCTACAGTATAGTATTGGGGAGCACTGTAACTATATGGGGTCCTACCTATATGGCACTGTTATATCTACAGTATAGTATTTGGGGAGCACTGTAACTATATGGGGTCCTACCTATATGGCACTGTTATATCTACAGTATAGTATTTGGGGAGCACTGTAACTATATGGGGTCCTACCTATATGGCACTGTTATATCTACAGTATAGTATTTGGGGAGCACTGTAACTATATGGGGTCCTACCTATATGGCACTGTTATATCTACAGTATAGTATTTGGGGACATTGGGGAGCACAGTGGACACAGTATTTTGGGCAGCAGCAGGATAACAGAAAAGTAGGTAATCTAAGGTGTCTTTGTGGCAAACTCTGCAGAGAGAAGATGGAGCTGAAAGAACTCGTCATGGCGGTGTGGGCCAAATAGAGAAGATGAGAAAAGAGAAGATCTACATCAGGGAGACGTCACGGGATGTAAGAGGTATGGGGTGATGTGTCATCTTGTATGTTTGGTATTGTCCTATGTCCTCAGAGCCATTTTCTGCAGCTCTGGTCTGTTAAACTACAGCAAGGACTTGCCGGTATATGGTATGTTACTGCTGCAGCCAATCAGTGATCTAATACTGAGAACTGGCTGCAGTGGTCACATGCCATACACCTGCCCATCAGTGTGCACATCACCAGCACTATGACAGAGGTGCACACTCGCCCATTACATGCCTGTCAGTCTTTGTTTACGTGGCAGCAGCAATGATGCCAGAAAGTCCAGCGTGTCACAGGCGTCACCACTGCAGCCATATAACCAAAGCATTCAATGGCAGGGAGGGAACAGCTGAAAATTGTGGATTTCTTTTCCATATGCCATATTTTATGTTTAACTACTGAACAATCCTCTTTATTCTGGGGCGTGGAAGGGGCGTGTCCTCTAAAAAGGGGGTGTGGTTTGTGCCCGTAAAAATTTTGGGCCGACGGTAAATTTTGGTTCAGTTGTCCAGAAAAATTTGAAAGAAAGGTTGGCAACCCTGACCCCCGCATCTCCTGATGAAGCTTTGACGCTACTCGTCGGGTAGTTAGGTAGATGGTTCATGTTCCCTCTAAGGTCCACTCACTGATGTACTGTGATTAGGGACTGTATCAAGGATTTACCTAAACAAGGGCGACTTCACCCGTGTGACTGGGCACTATGGGGACTACCTGGCACACTGTGTACATCCAGCACGAGACTGCCGGGGATGGTGTTATCTACACCAGGCTTCAGGACACACGAGTGGTCTACTACTGACCTCTGGGGTCTTAGTTTTGCACACTAGTTTGGGGCACAATTGGTCTCTGGTGGCATCTAAGTTTACCAGTATCAGATATGACTTATGGATTTACAGTCCTGGCCCTGGATACGCTGGCCTTTTGGTGTTCTTCTATTATATTTGGTGCCTTTTGAGGCTTTCCCCCGTTTGTGTGTTTATAATAAAAATAATAAAGGTTTATTCTTAATAGTTTTATCGTCCTACTTTCACAGTGAAGAATAAAACATCATAATTGGCTGAAACTGCTGACAAGGCATTATAGACAAGACTGCCGGGCCACGGCTCCACAGGTCATGTGACCTTTGTTGGGGCAAAAAACCCCTTCTCTATGATTGCCGGGGTCCCAATTTAATGTTGATGAGATCTCATTGAGAAAACTGACACATGCACCTTGGATGAATCAAATTCTCTCTCTCCTTTATTTTACTTCCGTATACATCTTATAACACTACAGATAATCATAGACAAATCCGGCCACCACCAAGACATAACTCTCCTGGACATCGACCTGATAAGGGGAGAGGGAGCTGCTGACCTCGGCCTTGTACTGATCTTATTCACAGAGAACCCCCCAATATAACATTGGTCTGCTCCTCCTGGACATCAACCTCTGATAAAGGGAGAGGGAGCTGCTGACCTCGGCCTTGTACTGATCTTATTCACAGAGACCCCCCCAATATAACATTGGTCTGCTCCTCCTGGACATCAACCTCTGATAAAGGGAGAGGGAGCTGCTGACCTCGGCCTTGTACTGATCTTATTCACAGAGAACCCCCCCAATATAACATTGGTCTGCTCCTCCTGGACATCGACCTCTGATAAAGGGAGAGGGAGCTGCTGACCTCGGCCTTGTACTGATCTTATTCACAGAGAACCCCCCCCCAATATAACATTGGTCTGCTCCTCCTGGACATAGACATCTGATAAAGGGAGAGGGAGCTGCTGACCTCGGCCTTGTACCCATCTTATTCACAGAGAACCCCCCAATATAACATTGGTCTGCTCCTCCTGGACATCGACCTCTGATAAAGGGAGAGGGAGCTGCTGACCTCGACCTTGTACTGATCTTATACACAGAGAACCCCCCACATTCTCACAGCTGCTCAGTAATTTTCAACATATGCACAAGATGGAGGACATACTTATACAAAATGGATTCTCATCCCTCACGATTCCCCCATTTTGAGATATCTTGGAACTGACATCCTAACCCAGAGGTACTTCAGTTGGGATAGGCCCAACCGCCAGCCGGAGGCCAGAGACCAGATTCCCTCCCAGGTATTGATGTAGTTCCCAAGACTTCTCAATAATCCTGGTAGTTTCTCCTTGTGGTACAGAACCTGTTGGCGCACATACACATCAGCTTCATCACAGCGTATACTATTATTATAATCAATACTACTTGTATTGTTGTTGTAAATTCCCACCAACCACCGACAGATCTGAACCAGTTAGTGGGATTTAGAAATGAGAAAGTGTCTCCTCATCATGAATAAGTTCTTCTGCCTTCCTCATACCATTGCCAGTGATAGATGAACCATTTAATATGGTTGGTATGGATATTATTGGTCCACTAGAGAAGGTAACAGATTTATTGTTACCATAGTAGACTACTGGACTAAATACCCTGAGGCCATTCCTATGCGAACTGTTACTGCTAAAAGGGTGGCAGAGGAAATTTTGAATGTGTTTAGCAGGGTTGGATTGCCTAAACATATCCTGACTGATCAAGGCAGTAATTTTACATCAGCTTTTTTGTCAGAGGTATTCAGTCCATACCATCCACAAACAGATGGATTAACTGAGCGGTTTAACCAAACCTTAAAAAATATGCTTAGAAAATTTGTACGCAATGATCCTAAACAATGGGACAAATGGTTGCCTTTTCTGTTGTTTGCCTATCGTGAGGTTCCACAAGAATCTAAAGGATTTAGCCCATTTGAATTGTTATACGGGAGGCGACCTAGAGGGCTTTTGGATGTTATTAGAGAAGTCCGGGAAGGTAAAACTGGTCATCAGAAAAATGTGGTAGAGTATGTGTTATAGATAAGAGAAGAACTGTCAAAATTGATGCAGGTAGCCCATGATAATGTCCACAAAGCTAAAGTTTACCAGAAGAAACGGTATGATCAACATGCTAGAAATAAATCTATCAAAGTAGGTGATAAGGTTCTCCTCTTACTTCCTAGCAGTGAAAATAAGTTGCTAGCAAGGTGGCAAGGCCCATATAAAGTGGTCAGACAAACAGGTCCTGTAGATTTTGAAATTGAAACCCCAGATAAAAAACAAAAAAGTAAGGTTTATCATGTAAACTTACTGAAACGTTGGTTTGAACCAGAGGTTAATCCAAAAAGTAATACAGTTTGTACTATTATTACTGAGTCTTCACGGGAAATGTCTGAAGAGATTTATGATTTGTTAAAAAATCATGCCAAGTGGTCAGATGTTACTCTGAATCCAAAACTATCTAAGGAGCAACATTGTGACCTGAGGAACCTTATACAGTCGAGTTCACATGTTTTTGGTAGTAAACCTGGTCATGTAGCTTTGGTTTGTCATGAAATTAATACTGGAGATCATGCTCCAATTATACAAAAACCTTATCGAATACCAGAAAGATTAAAGTGTATTGTAGAAAATGCTTAAACTGGGAGTTATTGAACCATCAAAAAGTCTTTGGTCTTCACCTATAGTGATGGTCAGGAAAAAAGATGGAAACATAAGATTTTGCATAGATTTTCATAAAATTAATGCCGTCTCTAGTTTTGACAGTTATCCAATGCCATGCATTGATGATCTCATTGACAGCTTAGGAAACGCAGCTTACATTTCTACCCTAGATTTATGTAAGGGTTATTGGCAAATTCCTCTTGATGAGAAATCAAAAGAGAAAACTGCTTTTGTGATGCCCAGCGGTCTGTATCAGTTTAAAACCATGCCATTTGGTCTTCATGGCGCCACAGCCACGTTTCAGAGGGCCATGGACATACTCTTAAAAGACCACGTAGAATATAGTGCTGCTTATTTGGATGATGTTGTAATTTTTAGCAAATCATGGGAAGATCATTTACATCACTTGGACAAGGTAATGTCTGAAATTGAGAAAGCCGGTTTCATAATTAATCCATGTAAATGTGCTTTGGGATTTCAGGAAACAAGGTACCTAGGATTTATCGTTGGTAATGGCAAAGTAAAGCCAGAAATTTCCAAGGTGCAAGCCATTCAGTCTGCAGGTATTCCAACTACAAAGAAAGAAGTCCGATCTTTTTTGGGTCTAGTTGGGTACTATAGAGGTTTTATTCCAGATTTTGCTGCCATAGTTGCCCCCTTGACTGACCTAACTAAAGAGAGCAGTAGAGAGGAAGTGGTGTGGACCAGAGAATGTGAACTAGCTTTCAAGAAACTGAAGGAGATTTTGTGTGAAGAGCCAGTTCTACTGAGCCCAGATTTTGACAAACCATTTACTGTACAGACTGATGCCTCAGAAGTTCTTAGTCAAGAGATCAATGGTCAGGAACACCCTATTCTTTATTTAAGTAGGAAACTTTTTCCCCGTGAACAAAGGTATTCCACTATAGAGAAGGAAGGGCTAGCAATTAAGTGGGCTTTGGAAGCATTGCGGTATTATTTACTGGGGAGAGAGTTCACTTTAGTGACAGATCACCATCCTCTTACTTGGATTCATACCATGAAAGACACAAAGGTGGTATTTAGCATTACAGCCATTTAATTTCAGATACGTCATCGATCAGGGAAGAAGCACCAAAATGCAGACCATTTATCTCGGTATGGTGCTGAAGTAAAGATGTCTGAGGAAGGACAAGCTTCCTTCTAAGGGGAGGAATGTGAAGATGTAAAATGTTTTGCTGTATATTTAAGTGCTGTTATATTTGTAACCTTGGTTGTGGTACATGAATCCCCTGGTCTGACAATCCCCTGTGTGAATGCTGTTTTTTCCTTTCTTTCCTCATTAGGCTGGCCACCTAATGCTCTTAGTTCTCCTTACTTTTTTGGTTTTGCCAGCAGGGAACAATGCACCAGAACTAAGGAAATGTTCACAAGATTGTGCAAGTTATATGTTAACAGAATTGTGATTTAGTGTTATATATTTTACTTCCTTGTATTAGTGCAGCTGCAGCAGGGTGTGTCTGCTCTGACCATATAAGAGGCAGGCCAGCAGAAACTGGTGTTTTATAGGGAAAGCTGCAAAGGATTGTGGGAGTTCCCCCATGTATAAAAGGACTCAATGGAACTCCTGGTTAGATGAATGTGGAGAGCTATGCTGTTAACACCAGATAACTCTGTAGGAAGACAAAAGCCTGAAGTGGCAAACATCACCGGGAACCTCTCGCAAAACTACCCACTCCCCGTGGCCGAATTGGTCCATCTTAGAACGGGAAATCCGCAATCGAACAAAATCCCCGCCCAACAAAACATCCTCCGTTGCCAAACCGCCGGCAGAAAAACGGGATTGAGGAACCAGCTCGCCCAGACGCAAAGTGCCGAATAATGCAAGACCAAACACAGCATTCAACAACAAGGCCTCATAACTGGAATCGCAAACGTCACCAGTAGCCAACAACATGGAGCGCAAAAGAACAACCATAACAGGGCGACGAGAATCCGATGAAACCCGCTCCTTCTTCCAGCCCCGCAGTATACGGGAAACCAAGAATTGCCTGCCAACGTCCTCCCAACCACGCAGCTGAAAATGGAAGGACACCCCCGTAATGCGTCGACGGGCGACGATACCCAAGACACCCTCCGCCCATAAGCGGGTCAGATACCTCAAAGTGACCTGCAGATTTTCTGAAGGAGAATCCAGTCCCAGACTCCCACCAGCCGCAGCCAACTACTCCCCCCACGACTTACCATATGTCGTCCAAGTAGAAGGTGCAAGCGACTGACGCACCAGGGGCATCAGTTCCCCGTAACCAGGTCCCAAAGGTCCTCTGGACAACACGATCCATCCTGGTACACCTGAGGCAGCAGGGCCCTGAAAGTCTGGAACTGTAAACGAGATAAAGCGTCAGCCACAACATTATGAACCCCGGAACATGTCTAGCAATAAACCAAATGTTACACTCCAAACAACGGGAAACCAAACAACGCAAAAGACTCAACACCGGAAAAGAAGACGAGGACAGACGGTTAATATACTGAACCACCCCCATGTTGTCCGTCCAAAAACAAACCTTTCTATTGGAAAGCTGGTCACCCCAAAGAACCACAGCAACAACTATAGGAAAAAGCTCCAACAGAGTCAGGTTCCTACACAAACCACTCTCCCTCCAAATCTCCGGCCAAGCCTAAGCACACCAATGTGACCCAAAAATTGCTCCGAAACACGTGGACCCCGCCGAGTCCGTAAATAAAGATACTTCCTCATTAGACACGATTTCTGCCTGACAACAAGTGTGGCCATTATATGAAACTAAGAACTCCTTCCTCACCAACAAGTCCTCCCGCAACGATTTCGGAATACGTATCCGATGGTGAGGGGACTTCGCCACGCTGGTCGACAGAGACAATCTCCTAGAAAAAACTTGGCCCATGGGAATAACCCGATGCAAAAAACCGCAAAAACCAAAAGCCCTAAAAGCGACTGCATCTGTTTTAAGGTAACCTTACGAACCTCACAAAAACCGCAGACCAGGTCATGGAGTCTATGGAGCTTATCCTGAGGCAAACAGAAAACCATGTCGACCGTATCCAACTCAATACCCAAAAAAGATAACTTAGTGGTCGGTCGTTCCGTTTTGTCAGCTGCCAAAGGAACGCCAAAGCGGTGCATTAAAAACAAAACGTATCCAGCAGAAAACGGCACAATCCACTGCCGGGAGGGCCAACAAACAAAAAGTCATCCAAATAGTGCAAAATTGCCATAGAGCCGGTCTCATATTGAACCACCCACTCCAAGAAGGAACTAAACATCTCGAAGTAGTGACACGATATGGAGCAGTCCATCGGCAAGCAAATGTCGTAATAATAACTCCAATCAACAGCACAGCCCAACAAATGAAAACAATCGGGATGAACAGGTAACAGCCTGAAAGCGGATTCAATATCCGTTTTTGCTAACAACAACAAGCCCTGGCCATGCTTGCGCACCAACATAGCCGCCCTAGTACCGGCACGGGGTTGCCTATTTCCTAGCAGGGGGTGGAAATGGCAGTGGAGGTCTGTTGATCTCCATTGTCAGTGACTTCAGGTGTCTCCCGTTGCCGGCGTGGAGCGCAGCAATCTCGTTTTATGTGGCCAGGTTTCCCACAGTTATAACATCTGAGATCTCTATGGGATGTTTGTTGCTGTCCTTGGCCCTGATTGAGATACTTGACTGAAGCCCCTGAATTCTTTTTCATGTCCAGTTCTAAACCTTTTGCACAGCAATCAGTTGTGGCAGTGGAGTGACTCGCCACTCAGGTTTACAAGCTTTTAGCTTGGCTCATAGAGCAGGTCTCAAGCCTTCCATAAATGCTGATGTCAACAATTTTTCACCCATTGGTTCAGCCTGATCCCAACCCATGTCAGTCCAAATGGTCCACAGTCCAGCTGCATATGTCTCTACTGTCTCTTGAGGTCCCTGAACTATGTCTTTTAGATTTCTGGAACTCTCATCTTCTTTTCCCTTTGCCCATTCCCTTGAAAACTCGGACAAACTCTGTTCCTGATGGTAAAGTCTTCTCCCAGTCCTCTAGAGACAAATTGTCAAAAGCCCTCCTCTTACGTGCAGTCAGGAAAGGGTCCACAACCTGATACTGTGATTCTCCTAGTTTCATCAAGTCCTTCAGGTCAGCCCAGGTGGCTCTGTATGTCTCCTGAATCTGCTGTAACATCCTGGCAGTGGGCATTGGTCTCATCAGGGGTCTGGGAGTCTAGTCAGCAGTCCTAATTGGTCTTTAGGACTCCAGGGATGATATTCTGTCACAGTAACATAACCACACTGTCCTAACTGTCCTGGGGCTTCGGGAGCTGTAGGGGCGGACGGGTCCGTGGTGTCTGGTTTGGGTGTTTGAGCAGGTAGGATTCTAGTCTTAGTCAATACAGGATAAATGCCTGCTGGTTTCTGGGGTCGACGTGCCCCACAAACCTTACACGTGTCAGTCCAGTCTGGGTTCTGGTTTCCACAGACATTACACGTCCATCCCTCTGGTCCACTACTGGGCTCTCTGGTGACTGCATTGGCCAGGGGGTATGGAGGTGGTGTTTCTCCAGACTTCTCACATTGCTGTTTCTGAGTCTCCTCTCCACCCCTCAGTTTCTACCTCACGAGCTACCTTTATCCATGTATCAACCACGACTTCACATCCATTATCCTTTATCCATGTATCAACCACAATGAGTCCTCCTGAATCTTTCCCAGACTAGCTTCCTCGGAGCTTCCTCCATAAATCATGGTGCCACCGTACTAGTACTCCTGGGGTTAAGATTCCCGTACTTCATCCCTGCCTTCTCCAGCACTCTGTCCACATTCTTCAGACTCTCTTTACCTCCTCTTTCCTTCACCAATGTTTTGGCTGTCTTATAACCTTCCGGTATACTGAAATTATTCCCCATTGCTCTTCAACTGTTCCAGAACAACTATAGAAAGTAACAAAATTCAGACGTCTATTTCTCCTCAGTTCAAACAGCTTCCCCACTTCATCATGTGTACTCTGCTTCTGAGATTTATTATCCTCAGTCCTAACAAAGCTTCCCACTATAATCACATAGTTTACTTTGTCCCTGAGATTTCCCTTTCTATAATGTTCTGCAATTTTCCAAACCCAGTAAAGAACAAACAAGACGTATACCGTGACTCCTAAAACCAGACCAAAAACATCCCAATCAGAGTTACTCCTGATCAGAAACTAAGCCCAACAATCATAGGTATTATCAACCTTCAAGGTTCTTTATCAATATGGATTCGACTGTAAAAGGACTTTATACTTACGTTCCTTCAACAATCCCTCGAGCCAGACAACCGGTCAGGGAGGCACAGATATATTGTAAGATAAAGTCTCTTACCTTGCAGCGCTGTCTTTTATATCTGTCCGTCCCGGTCCTGATTATCCAAGTTGTCGGGAGATCAATGAAGTGTCCTTTAGTCGAGCCCCGCGTTGGTCGCCAAGTTTTCTTAGGGCAAAACCCCCTTCTCTATGATTGTCGGGGTCCTAATTTAATGTTAATGAGCGCTCATTGAGAAAATTGACACATGCACCTTGGATGAATCAAATTCTCTCTCTCCTTTATTTTACATCCATATACATCTTATAACACTACAGATAATCATAGATAGATCTAACTAATGATTTGATTGGTTATTCATAAAAGGTAATATTTCCGCTCTATACTAACAAGGTTCTACTAATTAGAAAGTTTCTTATCTCAGAGCTGAGATTCTTCAGCCGTACATCCTGAAACTGAGAAACCAAAACATAACTCTCCTGAACATCGAACTCTGATAGGAAGGATGAGAAAATGAGGGGGAGCGAGACAGCGAGTGAGCTGCTGACCTTGGCCTTGTAACCATCTTATACACAGAGAACCCCCCACATCCTCACACCTGCCTCAGTAATTTTCCACATATGCACAAGATGGAGGACATAGTGTATACAAAATGGATTCTTATCCCTCACATCTTCCATTATCTCCTCGTCTGTAAAATGGCAGAGGCCATATTGAGTGATTCATGTGAGAGATTCATGTGAGAGATTCATGTGAGTGATCCATGTGAGTGATCCATGTGAGTGATCCATGTGAGTGATCCATGTGAGTGATCCATGTGAGTGATCCATGTGAGTGAGTCATGTGAGTGATCCATGTGAAAGATTCATGTGAGTGATCCATGTGAGTGATTCATGTGAGTGATTCATGTGAGTGATCCATGTGAGTGATCCATGTGAGTGATCCATGTGAGTGATCCATGTGAGTGAGTCATGTGAGTGATCCATGTGAAAGATTCATGTGAGTGATCCATGTGAGTGATCCATGTGAGTGATTCATGTGAGTGATCCATGTGAGTGATCCATGTGAGTGATTCATGTGAGTGATCCATGTGAGTGATCATGTGAGTGAGTATGTTGCATGTGAGTGATCCATGTGAGTGATTCATGTGAGTGATTCCATGTGAGTGATTATGTGATGTGATTCATGTGAGTGATCAGTGAGTGATGTGAGTGATTCAGTGATTCATGTCATGTGATCCATGT
>ONZH01005059.1:0-73267 GCA_900303285.1 Rhinella marina
GGTCAGAATTTGGCGTCAACAACATGAAAGCATGGATCCATCCTGCCTTGTATCAACGGTTCAAGCTGGTGGTGGTGGTGTCATGGTGTGGGGAATATTTTCTTGGCACTCTTTGGGCCCCTTGGTACCAATTGAGCATCGTTGCAACGCCACAGCCTACCTGAGTATTGTTGCTGACCATGTCCATCCCTTTATGACCACAATGTACCCAACATCTGATGGCTACTTTCAGCAGGATAATGCGCCATGTCATAAAGCTGGAATCATCTCAGACTGGTTTCTTGAACATGACAATGAGTTCACTGTACTCAAATGGCCTCCACAGTCACCAGATCTCAATCCAATAGAGCACCTTTGGGATGTGGTGGAACGGGAGATTCGCATCATGGATGTGCAGCCGACAAATCTGCGGCAACTGTGTGATGCCATCATGTCAATATGGACCAAAATCTCTGAGGAATGCTTCCAGCACCTTGTTGAATCTATGCCACGAAGAATTGAGGCAGTTCTGAAGGCAAAAGGGGGTCCAACCCGTTACTAGCATGGTGTACCTAATAAAGTGGCCGGTGAGTGTATATATATAATATATATATATATATATATATATATATGTAGTGAACTTGGTTCTGGTGCAGTATTTGACTTATGGATTTGGTTCTGGTGTGATATATATATATATATATATATATATATATATATATATAGTGAACTTGGTTCTGGTACTGTATTTGACTCATTGGTTTGGTTCTGGTGCTGTATCCATGTAGTGAACTTGGTTCTGGTACTGTATTTGACTCATTGATTTGGTTCTGGTGTTGTATTCATGTAGTGAACTTGGTTCTGGTGCTATGCCCACTACAATGTTGACAGTGCTCTATAGCTCTAGCACCTATTTCTGGCAATGAAGTTACACAGAACAGCTGATCTATGAGGTGCTGGACTCCTGCCGGACAGCTAATGATGGTTGGACAACCCCTTTAATACTGACCTTGGCCAGAGTTATTCTTCATAGAAAACCATCCACAACACAGTGCTCTCTGGCATACTCAGTTACCAAGCCATCTAGGTTCAGGCCAACTGCCAAACACACCAGCACAAACAAATTGACCAACATTTAGATTAATTCGTTGTAAATTGCACCAAAATTTGGCGTTGATTTCAGCAACTTGTTTGTATTGCTTTAGCTTGACATGGGGCTTGGCTTAACAGAAAAGGGAAGTGGCTTAGTGGCCAAGGGGCATGGCCTGATGTGCAACATTTTGTGCCAAAATTGCACCGACAATTCTGGTGTAAAGTTGTTGTAAAGTAAGCCAACCAATAGTTGCCACGTATTGTCACAAATGATAGGGAACAGTCCAGCCCTGTGCTCCACCCTCACCCCTGTCCCTACCTACTTGCACGGTCCGTCCTAGATGACAGTGCACAACAGGATGGCGGTCCCTTACTTAGTGTAAGTGCCAGGCCTGAAAGGGAAGGAAAACAGAGGAGACAAACAAAAAACAAAGAAAGATCAACAGGAGTGTAAACGTTACCAGGCCGGGGTCAGAAACCGAGAAGACGATCCAATACCAAACAGAAGCAAAATCGTAACCAGGGAAAGCTAAAGTCAAAAAACAGGAGATCACGTCAGTCCAAAAAGGGTTAAGCAAGGTCAAGGTCAAGTTACACGCCAAGATCAATACCATGTAATCTAAATCTACAAAATAGCTAGTGAGGCAGAAGAAACACCAGTCACAGGAGAGTCAATAGTCAAGGAGAGGGGTCACATTACGTGGCCAGCGTCATGTGACCCACGTCCGATGCAGCACAGGGCACTGAGCGCCAACTTCTCCAGGTCAGCGCTCAGCCCCTGTTGGTTTCTAGGGCAACAAGGACACCGACCACGCTGAGGATGACACGCGCCGCCGGCTCCTCCCAGGCCCTCATTACTAAGTCTGTCGCCGGCTCCTCTCTCCATAATCTTACAGGGAAGCCAGTGGCACTGCAAGGAAGGAGCATGCCACCCGGCTCCCTGTTACAGGTAAAGACCTAGACAAAAGTGTCTATATCTGCACGTTTGTCATACAACCTGAGCCACTGTCATAAATCTGGTGCAGGTCTAGACAGCCTGGCTTTTACGACATCTATCGAATTAGTAAATCTGCCCCAGTTTGTTCATACTGTGGCTTCCACAGGCAGATATGACCTGTTTCTTCTCCTGGCTGGGAGCCCAATCTGAAGAGCTCAACCCTCACTTATTGAGCTATCCCAGGTGGCTTTTAATATACCTAAGATCCTGCGTGGAGTGGAATCCCATCCATCTCTCCTCCAACTCCAACAACCAGGCCATATTCCAGGTTCTAGACATTACCCAAACCTCAGACAAATGGCACTTTCTACTGTAGTCTGAAATAATCTACTGGTTGTCTGAAATATTTAATATGCCACTACAGCAGCTGCACTGCCTATATATACAGCGGCATGCAAAAGGCACCACTGTTCGAAATTACTGTTACTGTGAACAGTTAAGCAAGTTGAAGATGAGATGATCCTGAAGAGAGCAAAAACATTGTTGTAATATGGGTAAATGAATGAATAATTTTCTGCTGCACTGGCCATCTTCTTGCTTTCTCTTGTCTTTACCCTTTAACCATTATACAAGGATCTGAGCGCCGTTGCAGGGGAACCACCAGGCTGCAACCTCTTAGAGTAGTCTCTGTTCACTGGCTGCTGACCGAGGGGGTTTAGAGACACTGGCAACAAGGGATCAAGCAAAACCATAGGGATGAGCTGAGATCAGGACAGACAGAGTACATTGAGTCTGGTAAACAGAAAAAAAGTCATAGTGGGCAGCACAGGTTCAATACAAGAGTCAGACAGAGGTCAGACTCATGTCAGGCAGCAAAGATTTAAAGGGAGTCTGTCACCACGATTTTGACTATTAAGTTATTTATAGCACTGGATTCAGCTGACTATAAGCATCTCCAAAACGTTATTGTTATAGGGCATAAATGAAGATCTGATGTTAAAAATACCTTTTTTATCAACTGTGAATCTCTTACTTAAGGAGCCCAAGGGGATGTGCCAGCGATGTTGGAGCCCGGCCACGGCGATTCAGTTGGAGCCCAGGACCGCCCACCTCATTAATATTCACTTCACTGCTTCAAGCAGTGAAGCTCCGGCACGGCTGTAATCCCGCGCAGGCGCAGTACATTAAGTGGTCTGCGCCGTGCGGTCTGCGGGCTACAGCTTCACAGGATGTACTGCGCCTGCGCGGGGATTACAGCCGTGCCGGAGCTTCACTGCTTGAAGCAGTGAAGTGAATATTAATGAGGTGGGCGGTCCTGGGCTCCAACTGAATCGCCGTGGCCGGGCTCCAACATCGCTGGCACATCCCCTTGGGCTCCTTAAGTAAGAGATTGACAGTTGATAAAAAAGGTATTTTTAACATCAGATCTTCATTTATGCCCTATAACAATAACGTTTTGGAGATGCTTATAGTCAGCTGAATCCAGTGCTATAAATAACTTAATAGTCAAAATCGTGGTGACAGAATCCCTTTAAATCTAGTAATAAGGGAGATCAGAACTTATACAATGCACTTTCACAGGGAACTAGCAAGCTGGAAACATTATTTCTCAAGCACCCAAAATTTACCAAAAAATTGGAAAAATTAATTTTCTAAATTTGAATCTCTCTGCTTTTAAGACATAAACTGATTCCTCATAAAATACTTAACATTCACCATATATCTACTTTATGTTGCCATAATTTGTGTAATGTTATTTTATTTTTTAGGAACATTAGGTTAACAATTTTAGGAGCAATTTTTGAAATTCAAGAACATTTCCAAAATCAACTTTTTTAAGGACCAATTTAGTTCTGAAGTCACTTTGAGGAGCTTACATAATAGAAACCACCTATAAATTACTCAATTTTAGAATCTACACCCCCTCAAACTATTCAAAACCAATTTTAGAAATGTTGTTAACCCTTTAGGTATCCTACAGGAATGAAAGCAAAATGGAGGTGAAATTTCATAATTTCACTTTTCTGCAGATTTTCCATTGTAATCCATTTTGTCCTGGGCGGAACGGATGCTGGAGAAGGGGGGCGTTTGCATTACTAATAGCCCGTAGGATCTGGCTCCTTCCGGCTTTAGCGAGGTTCCGGGCACTTGCGGGGGGTGATTGACAGATGGATTAAAAGTGTTTTTCTGGCATATATGGCGTTGGACAACTTAGCCAACGGTACTGTGGTAACATGTGTAAGGGGGTCTAGAGCCTGATCTGAGTGGTCTATGACACTCAGATCAGGTGAAAGACTCCCTTTAAGCAGGCTGTTCAAGCTCAAATAACCTCCAATGTGTCTGAATTAAAACAATTCTGCAAAGAAGAGTGGGCCAAAATGCCTCCATAGAGATGTGAAAGACTCATATCCAGTTCACAAACGCTGTTGCCGTACAGAGTGGCGCAAGCAGTTAATAGGTTTAGGTAGCAATTACTTTTTCACATAGGGCCAGCTTGGTTTGGATAGCTTTTTACCCTTAATAAATGAAATCATCTTTTAAAAACTGCATTTTTATATTTACTCAGGTTATCTTTGTTAGAAATCTGTAAGGGGACGAGTACTTTTTCACAGCACTATAAATATATGTGTATATATATATATATATATATATATAATATATATACACACACACAGTACAGACCAAAAGTTTGGACACACCTTCTCATTCAAAGAGTTTTCTCTGTGAAGTGAAAACCATTTCAGGTGACTACCTCTTGAAGCTCATCAAGAGAATGCCAAGAGTGTGCAAAGCAGTAATCAAAGCAAAAGGTGGCTACTTTGAAGAACCTAGAATATAAAACATATTTTCAGTTGTTTCACACTTTTTTGTTAAGTATATAATTCCACATGTGTTAATTCATAGTTTTGATGCCTTCAGTGTGAATCTACAATTTTTCATGGTCATGAAAATACAGAAAACTCTTTGAATGAGAAGGTGTGTCCAAACTTTTGGTCTGTACTGTATATGTGTATATATATATATATATATATATATAACAGAAAAACAGCAGCACTCTGTTACTAAGACTGTGGGTGCAAAATCCTCCAGGGCAACCAGACCTTCGGCCCATGTTCATCCACAAATAGCGCAAAATGAGGCAGCACTCCAAAGATGTGGTATACGGTGTTTTATTCACCCAGATGCAACGTTTCGGCCTGCTCACTGCGGCCTTTCTCAAGCTTGAGAAAGGCCGCAGTGAGCAGGCCGAAACGTTGCATCTGGGTGAATAAAACACCGTATACCACATCTTTGGAGTGCTGCCTCATTTTGCGCTATTATATATATATATATATATATATATATATATATACACACACATATATTTTTCTTAGTAGTACATAATTACAATAATTCATTTTAATACTTGAAGAACAGGGTAAGTTCAAAGCATCATGGTTGGGAGGGGGAGGGCAGACAGCAGATGTATTCACAAATGTCTGAAAACATTGATATATTTAAAAGTCTGTCTGTGGTCTCAGCTACGACAAGCACATAACTACTGTTCATTTCAGATAAAGCAAATCTGAATGCATCCCCATCTATTATTTATATCCCCTTAATGGTTTCTCATCTTCCCACAAATTAATTTAATTACATAAGCACAGCCACAGTCACTAAATGCTTCACAGAAGAATAAATAGGAAAGAAGGAGAACAGTAAATAAATGTTTGGATGGATTAACTGTTTGTTGGCAACGTAGAATTATATTGCTGCTGTACTGATTTTCAATGTAAAACCTGTTCTAGATTCAGGAGGACTTTTATTACTTGGGGCTGTTTCCTGTGTCTCATGTTTTTATTACCACTGGGCAAATATACACCTACAGTCATAAACCACGCATTTACCTACTAAGGGCTCATGCACACGAACATATTTTCTTTTCATGTCTGTTCCGTTTTTGTTTTTTTTTGTGGACCATATGTGGACCCATTCATTTCAATGGGTCCGCAAAAAAATACGGAAGTTACTCCGTGTGCATTCCATTTCCGCATGTCCATGTTTCCGTATTTCCAATGTCGTATTATTGTCCACATTACGGAGGATAGGACTGTTCTATTAGAGGCCAGCTGTTCTGTTCCGCAAAATACGGAATGCACACGGATGTCACCGTATTTTTGAGGATCCTTTTTTGCAGACTGCAAAATACATACGGTCGTGTGCATGAGCCCTAAGTATGTGTAAACATTTTTTTTGTTTATGGGTAAGGGACGTTATAGGGCTGATTCACATCTGTATTTAACCGATCTAAGCTGTTGCGGCAGAGTAACAGCCTACTGGAGTTCACCGGATCCGGCATAGCTGGACACGGCTGTGCACTGCCTGACTCCATTGACTATAATGCGACATGGCTGCTTTGCCGGATCTGGTGAACTCAGGCAGGTGGATCTTCTGCTGGAACAGACTGCCATATCAGTTAGGGCTCATGCAAATGAATGTGTATCGTCATGTGCCTGTGCTATGGACCGCAATTTGCGGTCCACGATGGACGGGCACTGACCGTGGGGCCGCCACATTCGATCGCAGACCCATTCACTTGAATGGGGTCCGCGATCCACATCCCATGGTCCATGCCGCAAAAAAGTAGTGCATGCACTACTTTTTTGCGGTGCGGAGGCACGGCTAGAAACACCGTGCGGTTCCAATTCGTGCCTCCGTTCCGCATCTCCGGGATTGCGGACCCATGCAAGGTGCTGGCTTATTTCTTATCCAACTCTTGTCTAAAGGCCTATTTAAAAGGTCAGACATTGACTTATAAGATGGCTGCCTTACATCTGGTGGTATCAGAGGAAGAGCTTGAATGAATTTGCATCCATTTCCTCCCTCCAGAGGAGCATATATGGCCTGCTCTCTGCAAGGAAAGATAGTACCCCCCAAATCCTGACCTAGGCCTCTCACCCAGTTAAGCCAGTATCTCTGCTCTGCACTAATGAGGGGCAATCACCCCAAAACAGCTGTCTGCAGATGGGGTGCAAAGTTATTTATTATGCAATTCGAGTCTCAAGGCCTATTTAAAGGGTCGAACATTAACTTGTAGGAGGAGCATGTATGGCCTATAAGCCTCCTCACACTGATTAAGGCACCCCCCAAACACACACACATATACAGACTGTGACACACATGAACATTTTTGCATTCTCTGCTGAATTTAATTCATAGGGGGTGAGAACAGCAGAGGAGGATTGCTCCATTTAGCAGTGACATGAAAATGCTGGAGTTGTAAAGTTCTACCCCTCCACTCCAATTCAGCTATTGTCTGTAGGTAATACTGTTTTTTGCTGGTGAAAGGGGAACTCTCATCTCCCATATAATGTTCACCTTTCACCAGCAGATGGCAGACAGGATAACGTACATGAGCCAGAGGAGCAGGGCAGTGGTGATGAAGGCACAACATGGAGGTTTTAAGGCTGTAACTCCCTAACCCTGCCCCCCTGCATTCGCCCTTACCTCTGACCCCAGTGCTAAGCAAGGAGCTATAAGAAAGCTTGTTAGCTTACCTGACATGCATGGAATTCAATGGAGTCTTTTTGGTTTATTTTATGCTGGTGTTGCTGCTGGAAAATGCGTGCACCTCATCATAGTCCTTGCGCCTGCCGGAAAATCTACTCCAGGTCCTGCCTGGCATAGTTTTTCAGCAAATTCTAACATAGTAACATAGTTTGTAAGGCCGAAAAAAGACATCTGTCCATCCAGTTCAGCCTGTTTTCTTACAAGTTCTATGTCTTTTCCTGATGTAAAATTAGTAAATTTGCCAGGGCCCCTGCCACTCTCTCAACATTCCTATGTGTCGAACGCAGCGTAAAAGTGGCAAAAAAGGTAGTGTGTGACAATTTTTCGCCAAAGAGAGGCATAAAACTTTTAATAACTGACCCCCAGTGACTTCTAGAAGTTAGACTCCACCTATGAAACCTTTACAGCATATACTGTTGATATGCCACACATATCTGATGGAAAAACTCTCAAATGTCTGGGGATTGAGAGGCCATTGGACAAGAGTATGTGCACAAATAACAGCCCCAGGATCTCCCCAAATTATATAACCAGATGCCTGTTTGGTCAGTGATCTTCATCAGTGATTTTCAGCCAAAACCAGGTGCGGCTCAAAATACAGAACAGGTGCAGATCTTTCCCTTATATCTTATGCCTGTGGAAGCTCCAGTCCTGGTTTTGTCTCACAATCACTGATGGAAATCACTGACCAAACACTCATGTGTGAATGAGGCAGCATGGTGGCTCAGTGGTTAGCACTAGTGCCATGCAGGGCTGGGGTCTTAGGTTCAAATCTGACCAAGGACAACATCTGTGTGGAGTTTGTATGTTCTCCCTGTGGGTTTCCTCCTGGTTTTCTCCCACACTCCAAAGACATCCTGCTAGGGAACTTAGATTGTGAGCCTAATTGTGGACAGTTGGGTGCTAATGTCTGTGAAGCACTGCAGAATATAGTAGCGCTATGTAAGTGCATAAAATAAATAAATAATAGTGCTAGAGAGCAGAGAGGGTTGCTTTGGCTGGAAGAATATCCCAAAAGGAGAAAGCAGATGTAGCTGGGACCAAAATAATATTATGCTGCTGGGTGACAGGTTGACAGTCACTCTTTGCCACAAATTCAACTCTGTTGTATAGTATTTCAATATTTCTATATTTTCATCTGTGTCTTTAAAGGGAATCTGTTTCCAGAATCGTAGACTACTATCTGCTGTAATAAATGAGTAGCACTGCACATAATGAGTCCAGCCGTGCTCTTCCGCTATCAGCTTTTAAAGGGGTTGTCTCATCTCACCATTACTAAGGCAAAATGAGACTAAAAAAAAACAAAAAAACAACCCAGTGGTACGGGTCGGCATTGTGCTCTTCTCAGTACTGTAGCTCCCATTATAGTGCATGGGAGCTCCAGAAATAGCGCAGCACGCAAGCTATGCTGTTTCCAAGTTAGTAACGGCCAGATGAGACAACACCCTTAAAGTTGTGCTGAAATACATTGCTGGGACTGCTGCGCATGCGCACACAAGTCCTCTCCATTAGGCCCCTTTCACACGAGCGGGAGACTCGCATGTCTCCCGCAACGGATCTACAGGGCTGGACTCCGCACTGACAGGGATCGCATAGCATTATATGCGATCCCTGTCCGTGCCGAGTCCAGCCCTGTAGATGCGTTGCGGGAGACATGCGAGTCTCCCGCTCGTGTGAAAGGGGCCTTAGGTTATCATGGCAGAGCAGTCCAGACTGTGTATTTCAGTGCAGCTTTAAGTGCTGACAACGGGGGATGGGAGGCAGTAGGAAAATTAAAAATGGCTATCTTGACTTCTCATGTGCAGTGCTACTCATGTATTACTGAAGAATCGCTGTGACAGATTCCCTTTAAAGGGGTTGTGTCACTTCAGCAAATAGCATTTATAATGTAGAATAAGTTAATACAAGACACTTACTAATGTATGGCTATTATCCATATTTCCTCCTTTGCATGCTGGATGCATTTTTCCATCACATTATACACTTCTCGTTTCCATGCAATCCCTCAGTGGTGGTCGTGCTTTCACACTGTAGAATAAAGCACCAGCCTATGTGAGCTCCCATGTTCCCGGACACCAGAGAGGCCAGCACTTTTTCATACTGTTCGCAAGCATGGCCACCAATGATGGATTGCAGGGTGGTTGTAACCATGGAAACGAGCAGTGTATAATGTGTTGAAAAAATTAATCCAGCCAGCAAAGGAGGCAATATAGACAATCACAATACATTAGTAAGTGCCTTGTATTAACTTTCTCTACATGATAAAGTGCACTTGCTGAAGTGAGACAACTCCTTTAAGGAATTTTTACTTTAACTTATCATTGATTAAAGGGTTTCTGTCACCAGTTTTGGGCATATAAAACAGGATGACATTTGCAATGTGCAAATGTCACCTGATGCCCAAACTGGTGATCATTTTTTTACTGGTGCCCCCGTTTTTGAAATAAATCAACTTTTGTCGTATGCAAATGAAGCTTACTAGGTGCAAGGGGCGGTAACCCTGCACCTAGTAAGCGCCGTTTCCCTACCTTTATTCACGCCCCCTTTGTTGTGATGGACAGGGCCAGGCAGCTCGCTCTATCTGCTCCTGGCCCTGTCCGTGCTGAAAATCCCGCGCCTGCGCCGTTCGGACTTCATTCGGCGCAGGCGCAGTGAGTGCCGATTGCTGCCGGGCTCCCGGCTTCCTCACTGCGCCTGCGCCGATGACGTCACAGAACACCCAGAAGAGAAGGCGGCGCAGGCGCAGTGAGGAAGCCGGGAGCCCGGCAGCAATCGGCACTCACTGCGCCTGCGCCGAATGAAGTCCGAACGGCGCAGGCGCGGGATTTTCAGCACGGACAGGGCCAGGAGCAGATAGAGCGAGCTGCCTGGCCCTGTCCATCACAACAAAGGGGGCGTGAATAAAGGTAGGGAAACGGCGCTTACTAGGTGCAGGGTTACCGCCCCTTGCACCTAGTAAGCTTCATTTGCATACAACAAAAGTTGATTTATTTCAAAAACGGGGGCACCAGTAAAAAAATGATCACCAGTTTGGGCATCAGGTGACATTTGCACATTGCAAATGTCATCCTGTTTTATATGCCCAAAACTGGTAACAGAAACCCTTTAAAAGATTGGCTGCTCTACATAACACCAACAAGTTTCCCATCATCACTAATATTCCAATGATAAACAGCTCGCTTGGTTCCCAGTAAATCTGATTGTTTCCTGCTAAAGTCATTAATCAATTATTCATGCATGATTGAGTTGTGGGGCTTTTATCGCCACACGCCAATGAATAAACCCAGCTGTGCGGTAGGCAAGAGGACGGTATTTTAGGAACAGAATTACAGACTCCCTGAATATACCGGTGTTAATTTCCTGATACTGTCTCATCACAAAAACATTGTCAAACCACATGAGAGGATAAACAGGACAGCACTGCCAAAAAGCACAAACCTGACAGAGAAGCCTATCTGTTATCTGGTATCTCAAAGAGCAAAAAGGGGAAGGGTCATCAGAAAATGATCTATTGTTTAAATCACATTTTTTATGTTTAACATATTTTGGTGATGTTATTTTTAAATTTTCCATGTCAATAAACAAAAAACATAAAATCCTGTAGTTTTTGCACTGTCCACTAAACCTAATAATAGGCAACACGTTTTGGTCTGTACAGATCACTTTACTGCAGTTACCTGCTTATCTATACACAGAAGTGATATCATTATAGGCAGGATTAGAATGATAGATAACACAGAATCCACCATTCACAATAGGTCAGGGATTCTCAACTTGCGGCCCTACAGCTGTTGTAAAACTACAACTCCCATCATGCCCTACTGGTGGCTGATAGCTGTAGGCTGTCCAAGCATGCTGGGAGTTGTAGTTTTGCAACAGCTGGGGGGCCACAGGTTGGGCATCATTGCAATAGGTGATTGTCAGAGCTTATTTATTCTTTCCTTGTACAATGACCTCTGCACAGGTCACAGAGCATGCCTAGATGGTATTGTTTTGTGTATTGCAAAAACTACATTATGTGATTACCTGTTTCCAAACACAGTTTTATGTTGTTAATAAAGTACTTGCAAAAAAAAAGACAGGAAGGGGCGGAGACTTGCTGCATGTGTACAGAGAGAGAGCCGAGAGAGAAGAAAGCCAGAAGCAGATGTGCTGAGATCCTGATCATACTGGAAGTTATATTCATATGTTGTGCTGTTATTTCTGAATAAAACCCTGTTGTGTTACGCCTGATGGAGACCTGATTAATCTGCTGCCAGCAGATTATAGGGCCAGAACCACACAGCATACAGAAGGACAGTAGTGAGCAAAGATGGCCGCCAGCAGCTCAGTGAAATTCACAATGCCAGTCCTGGCTAACCAGAACTACCAATCCTGGAAATCGAAAGTCGAAGATGCTTCTAATAAGAGAAGCAATGTGGAAGTATACACAAGAATGTAAACCAGACCCACCACCAGAGGATTGGCTGGAGAAGGATCAGAAAGCACAGAGCACCATTTCCCTCAGTATAGATAATGATCAGATTGTGCACCATATATAGGATGAATCTCAGCAACCATATCTATTTAATGAGACAACTATACCAGTCTAAACTAAGCTAGGACCAGAATAGGCAGGACTACATACAAAATGCCTTAGAAATTGTAGAAGGCTTCCGAGATATTGGAGAAGAAATAAAAGATTTCTACCACACTGTTACTCAGCGGTATTCCAGAAGGTTATGACACACTTGTGACCGCAGTAGGTGCACGTCCAGATAATGAGCTCAATCTGGAGTATATTAAAAGAAAGCTTGTAGATGAGTTTAAGAGAAAATCAAAAAATCAAAGTAACAGAGCAGATTCTGCATTAAAGGCACAGGATCTAGTCACAAGCAAAAGTCATTTAAAGGAGACACTTCAGTGTTTTGTGTGCAAGAAAACAGGTCATCCGAAAGCTTACTGCAAAGTTTGAAAATCTAGAAAGAAACAGCTAAAAAGGCAGAGTGATCAACAGAGACTTAAAAGTGCTGTCAGTGAAGAAAGTAACACTCCAAGTATTGAAGCTGCATTTATTATTAATTCAAGTACATCAAAACATGCATGGTGTATAGACTCTGGAGCAACTGCTCATATGGCAAATGTCAGAGACTTCTTCTCTAACCTTGACCAAAGTAAGGGCTTGTGCACACGGCCTTGGCCATATTGAGGCCCACATACTGCGGGTCCGCAATACATGGGCACCAGCCATGTGTACCCCGCATCACAGATCGCGGACCTATTCACTTGAATGGGTCCGCAATCCCGGAGATGCGGAACTGAGGCATGGATCAGAACCCCACGGAAGCACTACAGAGCACAAAAAGTTTTTTTGCGGTGTGGACCGTGGGATGCGGATCGCAGACCCCATCGAAGTGAATGGGTCCGCGATCCAAATGCGGTGGCCCCACTGTCAGTGCCCGTGCATTGTGGACCGCAAATTGTGATCCACAGCATGGGCACTGACGGCACATGTTCGTGTGCATGAGCCCTAAGACAGAGAAAGTGATCCTAGGTAATGGTCAGTATATCACTTCAGAAGGAGTAGGAGATGGTGACATTAATTGTCAAGTTTCCCCAACACAACGCAGAAAGATCTCTAGTCTTTTAAAGCAATTTGTTGTCTGTAAAGAAACTAAGGGGACAGGGCAATGAAGTCACATTTAAGAATGACAACTGCATCATCTCAAAACAAGGGTACATTTGGAGAAGGAAAAATTACAGATGAACTGTATCAACTAAAATGTGAGTGCTGCCAAACAAGAACAGCAGAAGGATTGTGTTCACGTATGGCACAGACATCTTGCTCATAGAAACCCAGAAGCAATAAGAAAGCTTGTTCAGGACCAGCTTGTTGAAGGTGTTAAAAGAGACCAATGCAATCAGAAGATGAAATGTACAAACTGCCTTAAAGGGGAAATGTGTAGAAAGAGATTTACTAAAAATAGTGCCACAAGATCAGAGCAGCCACATGACTTGACTTAATACACATAGATGTTTGTAGTCCAATGAGTACGCTCACTGCTGGCAAGACAAGACATTTCTTTTATTGATTATTATTCAAGGTATACCGTTCCAGAGAAACTTGAAGAATATCTCTCTGAAGTAAGTAACAAGTTTGGGAAAAAGCCAGTGAGAAGACACAAACCATTTTAAAGAGAAATGGAATCTTATTCCAGACTACTATACTATACTATACAATCCCAAATAAAATGGTGTTGCAGAAAGAAAAAATTGAATTCTCTGTGAAAGTGGAAGAAATACTGTTTGACGCAGATCTACCAAAAACATATTGGGCTGAAGCAATCATGACAGCTTGCTCTATTCAAAATAGACTACCAAGTAAAGCCACTGAGAAAACGCCATATGAACAATGGAACAACAAAAAAAACAAAAAAGCTGTTTGAAGAGGAGGCGGCACTCGCCTGTTCATTATACTACACATCGTCTCCTTGAAGCGGCAGCGTAGTGTACTTTCAAGTACTTGGTCCATTACAGTGAATGGAACGAGTACTTGTCATTAAAATGCATTTCAAAGACGAAGGGCAGCGTAATGAACTGGAAGCAGCAGTAGCATAGAGCACGCCTCCTCTTCAAACAGCTGATTGGCAGGGATGCCAGGTGTCAGACCCCCGCAGATCACATATTGATGATCTATCTTGCCACACAACCCTTTCATTCCTGAAAAACCCATTTTAGGTCACAGAACTTCAAGGCAAACTCAGAAGAGCAGATACAAGATAAATAGAATAGATTAAGTGGATAGATAGACAGACAGACATGAGATAGACAGACAGACAGACAGATACACAGTACAGACCAAAAGTTTGGGTTTTCTAGGTTCTTCAAAGTAGCCACCTTTTGCTTTGATTACTGCTTTGCACACTCTTGGCATTCTCTTGACGAGCTTCAAGAGGTAGTCCCCTGAAATGGTATTCCAACAGTCTTGAAGGAGTTCCCAGAGATGCTTAGCACTTGTTGGCCCTTTTGCCTTCACTCTGCGGTCCAGCTCACCCCAAACATCTCGATTGGGTTCAGGTCTGGTGACTGTGGAGGCCAGGTCATCTGGCGTAGCACCCCATCACTCTCCTTCTTGGTCAAATAGCCCATACACAGCCTGGAGGTGTGTTTGGGGTCATTGTCCTGTTGATAAATAAATGATGGTCCAACTAAACGCAGACCGGATGAAATAGCATGCCGCTGCAAGATGCTGTGGTATCCATGCAGGTTCAGTATGCCTTCAATTTTGAATAAATCCCCAATAGTGTCACCAGCAAAGCACCCCCACACCATCACACCTCCTCCTCCATGCTTCACGGTGGGAACCAGGCATGTAGAGTCCATCCGTTCACCTTTTCTGCATCGCACAAAGACACGGTGGTTGGAACCAAAGATCTCAAATTTGGACTCATCAGACCAAAGCACAGATTTCCACTGGTCTAATGTCCATTCCTTGTGTTCTTTAGCCCAAACAAGTCTCTTTTGCTTGTTGCCTGTCCTTAGCAGTGGTTTCCTAGCAGCTATTTTACCATGAAGGCCTGCTGCACACAGTCTCCTCTTAACAGTTGTTGTAGAGATGTGTCTGCTGCTAGAACTCTGTGTGGCATTGATCTGGTCTCTAATCTGAGCTGCTGTTAACCTGCGATTTCTGAGGCTGGTGACTCGGATGAACTTATCCTCCACAGCAGAGGTGACGCTTGGTCTTCCTTTCCTGGGGCGGTCCTCATGTGAGTCCTAGTTTCTTTGTAGTGCTTGATGGTTTTTGCGACTACACTTGGGGACACTTTCAAAGTTTTCCCAATTTTTCGGACTGACTGACCTTCATTTCTTAAAGTAATGATGGTCACTCGTTTTTCTTTACTTAGCTGCTTTTTTCTTGCCATAATACAAATTCTAACAGTCTATTCAGTAGGACTATCAGCTGTGTATCCACCTGACTTCTGCCCAACACAACTCATGGTCCTAACCCCATTTATAAGGCAAGAAATCCCACTTATTAAACCTGACAGGGCACACCTGTGAAGTAAAAACCATTTCAGGTGACTATCTCTTGAAGCTCATCAAGAGAATGCCAAGAGTGTGCAAAGCAGTAATCAAAGCAAAAGGTGGCTACTTTAAAGAACCTAGAATATAAGACATATGTTCAGTTGTTTCACACTGTTTTGTTAAGTACAGGGGCGTAGCTATAGGGGAAGCAGGGGAAGCAGCTGCTAAGGGGCCCCTCAAAAGGAAGACTAAAAGATTTTATTGTCAGGGCCCCCTCAACTGTCGTGCCTTGTCTGAGAACTCAATCTTGAGTAACCACAGGAGTGGGAGTTGCAAAGAAGTTGCTGGGAGGGGGGCCCGTTCAAAAATTTGCTGTGGGGCCCAGTCAGTTGTAGTTACGCCACTGGTTAAGTATATAATTCCACATGTGTTAATTCATAGTTTTGATGCCTTCAGTGTGAATCTATAATTTTCATAGTCATGAAAATACAGAAAACTCTTTGAATGAGAAGGTGTGTCCAAACTTTTGGTCTGTACTGTATATTTCAGAACTAAGCTATAAAATGATTTAACTGAAATACTTTAGGTTCTTTATTTCCAAGGTGTATTATTTCTATATAAACAAAATTGCTCTTTATCCACATTTTCCACAGAAAAAAATTTAATAAATGCTGGGGCTCCCATCGGTTTTGACATTTACCAGTACTAAATACATACATCCAGCTGTTCTTCTATAACTCCCTTCAGTTTCAAAATAACCTTCAAATTCACCGACAACTAAAATTCTTTACAAGAAAAAAGTGATATAAGCCTGGCTGATTTTTAAGGGAACATCCATACAGGGAGCAAATGTTGCATATTTTCCACAGCAGATTTGTATGTGCCAACTTCGCAGCATTTTATAGAGCCAGCAATGTGAATGAGATTTAAGTAATATCATGCTGCAAAAAAAAAAAATCTGCCTCGTAAACTGAACTGCGATTTGAATTTTAAATCCACAGCATGTCAATTGATGCTCCAGATTTTACCCTTAGCAGTACATATCTGTAGCAAAATCCACAACAAATCTGCAGTGGTATTCCTACTGCAGAAAACAACACTATTTATGTGTATGGACTGGATTTTCAGTTGTTCACAATTTCTGCATCAAGTCTATTGCATGTGATTAGAGATGAGAGGATTGATTCATAAGAATCAATTTGTCTCATCTAGCAGTCTTCTGCACCTGAGACGGGGTGTTCTCGAAGCTGAGGATGCTCCCCATGCCGCTTGATTGACAGTGCTTGGACATCTTGGTCAGCCCATAAAATCTCATACCTGCTCCGCTGCTCTGAGTGCAGAGGCTCTAATTCACTATTGTAGCAGTGACTAAGCGTACATTGCTACACTTGCAGTGCTACTTGGAACAACGACACAGGTGCAAAATTGCCAGGGTTTGCCAAGATGCCCAACCCTGTCAATCAAATGGCACTGGAAGTATCCCTAGCTTCGAGGACCGATAGTTTACCTAGTTGCAGGTGCAGAACTCTGCAAGATAAGACAACTGAATTCTTTGGACAATCGTAACACCTAAAATACAAATGTAAGTGCACAAGACATTAAAAACATCTACAATAACCCAAAAACCCCTTGTAGTACAGGTCTTTGACCCATGATAAAGGCACAAGACACTACCTAAAAAAGGACAAGACCAAGTATAAAGATACTAATGAATACATAAAATAATTCATTATTAAAAAGAAGAAAAATCATGGTGATACTCAAAGAAAAAACAACAATATAAATCAAATGTCAAAATATTAGGATCCGGCCTGTTTCACTTCTGTCAGAGATCAGTTATTTTTGATGCAAGAAAAACAGATAATGTAGTGACCAGGTTTGAGGTGGATCCCCCGGACACCGTCAAGGTTTCACCACGTTTTATTGGTCTCCAGTAGAGATGGTTAGGTGTTGTTCATCCAAATGGAAAAGAAGTCCAGAAAGTCATGGTATACAGTAAACCAGTGTGCTGCATTACTGGAGGAACTCAAGTACGAAACAATACAGGCAACGCACTTTGCTGGCTTCTCCACTCTCCTCCCTGGCAGCAGAAGGTTTCGTGGTGAGGAAAGGACTGAGCTAGATGTCTCTCTGTTTCTTGGAAGGCTGATGCCCTGGCCAAAGTGCTGCAGCTCTGTCATTGGGCAGAGTATTCCAGTGTCAGCGTCTTCTTCTGGTCTGGCAGAGTCTCTACTAAATACTGGTCCATATCGAGGAGCTCTGACTGGTCTACTTTTATACAATTTCTAACCTTCTAGTGGGAGGGGTGAAGCTGGAGAAGCTCAGCCTAACAGAAACAATGTTGCAGTTCATAGCTGCCATAGACTTGTATTGTGCCTTAATACAAGCCAATGGGAATGACTAAGCTGTTTCCAGAGGTAAGCAACAGTGATGCAGCAAAACCAGACAGTCAAAAGTTCACCACTTCTGTTTTTTTCCTCCAAAACTTTGCTCTGCATAGTCTCTTACTGTAACCATGGAAAATTACTAGCTTCTCAGTTCACAGGCTGGAATGTCCCACAGTCTCTCAGTATTCACTTGTGCATTAACCCTTTCCACAGTGCAGGGCAAATACAGTGCAATAACAGTGCAAATAAACAGGATATATTACAATAAACATATAAAATGCAGTTCAACAAAATAAAACAGTATAGATGTAAACAACGGCATAAATCAAAGTGCAAGTTAGCCATTCAGTGCACTACAATTGATGGCTTTGCATAGTAGCAATAGGGGTGAATGTTCATAAATGTCTAGACTCCAAAGTACCCTTGCTCCAGATAGGGCACTACCAGGGAGCAGGTACTGTATGTATGCTTCTCTTCATAGTCTGGCACGGAGGGGGTGGAATTTACAAAACAAGTCAATCCTGGACAACTCCTTTATGAAAGTACAGTACACCTCTCTGACAGCCGTTTTACAAAATGGAGCCATAATATGGCTATGAGGCTTTATTCATTGATTTAAAGGCAGTGGCAAAATTTGACAGCTCAATTCTAGTTCACCTTCTTCAAATTACTCAACAGAATATTTTCATCTATGACTTAATGCATTCATATGCTATAATATTTATCAGATTTGTTTTGCCATTCATTTTTAGCTCATTGCCTTTAGAGCAAATATGGATATACGTTAGTTACTGTAAGGACACAAGGAAATCCATTAAGCAAAAGTATTAATAAATAATTATCTGCTTTATTACATGAGAATATTAAAACAGGCCCTTCTAGAATGTAATTACATTAAAAACCAATACAATGCAAACATAAAAGTAATAACTTACAAAGCAGCAGACTGGGCATGATAGATAATATTCTATTTTTAAAACATATTTAAAACAAAATTCCACCTTTGAAGGGGCTCTCTGGTTTCATAATGAAATTTTTAAATTTGTACAAAGTACCCTAAACACTGTTCATTTTGCACCATATATATATATTCATGTTAGCACTTTCATTCCCGTTTTCTGAATCATGTCATCTGAGCAGGATTCAGCAGCCACCAGCCGCAGGGATATGTGAGTTTAGGGAATTTGTCACAGTGTACACGGTGTAGCCGGTGGTTTTTACTCACGGTTAGTTGAATCTTCCCTGGGCCAGTGTGCAGTTGTGTGGAGGGTGGACACGACTTCCCTCGGGGCACACTCCATACGCAGGGCTCCAGGATGGTCAGGTGAGGTGCCCTTGGTGTTGATTTTGACCGTGTCGGACGGCTGGGCCCTGGTGTTTTGGTGACGCCAGTGTCTTTTTAGGTAGACACACCCTTTGCAATGATGAGGAGGCAGTTGTTAATAAAACAAGAGGTATCTTTACTTTTGCCTTGAGTTCATATAGTTGCAATAAATGATGTTACAATTGGTTATGGATAAGATGTCCTCTTTGGCTGGTAGGTGGTTATAATAGGTAGTTAGTTAGGCACTGTCTCTTTAAATCCTGTTACTTTCACTCCTAGTGGGATCTTTTATAACTAGCCCTGGTTCTGGACAATGTTATATTAAGGTCACTTTCATAAGACCTTTCTTTTAGAAGGATACTCTGTGGGACAGGAATGACACATCTGCACCAGCAGGTTCCTGAAATATATATATAAAGATGGCTGCACCTCCCGGAGGGATCCAAAGTGTAGACCAATAAACAACTTGTACCTGGTTGCTGATACTGTACTCAGATGCCAGTCGCTTCTCTTGACCACATGGGTGCTGGCAGAGTCCATGAAGACCGGGGACAGTCGATTATCTCTGTCAGACTTGACAGTCCAAGAAATATTCAGGGTTCTAGTGGTTTAGCTGTTAATTGTCACTTGCTGTCCTAACATGGCCAGTGTCAGGGGTAATGACAGCCTTTTCCTTTAGGAAAGGATCTCCACTTTTTTTCCTCCTACACAATACTTGGTTCCATCATAACTAACTCCTTACACCTCCTCCTTTCTCCTACTCTTCACTACATTTGTCTCACTACCTCTCCTTCTCCTTCCTTACTTCCACATTACTACATTTTCACTCCCTCTTACTTCCTGTTACTGGGCCTTATATAGAAGGCAGAATGCCACCATCTAGTGGTGGGAATTAACACTGCAGTACTCAGCCATAGAGGTTCTTATACCATATACAAAATAGACAAGGGTTTTACAATGACATGGCTACTATAAATACATAGTCATAAACAGTTTGCTGTGTCCCTTTTACACACATATGTGGGACACTGCATACATGCAGAACTTCCTGTTTTCATCTGCTTCCTACAGGGTTTTCAAACCAAATCCAGCATGCTTTGCCTTGTAATGTTTCTCAGGGCTTGCTCCACCTGCCACATTGTTCTCTCTGCAGAAGTCAATGCCCCTACACCTCCTCTCTCCATGTTAGCTAGACAGAGTAAACCCTATGAAACATTGCAGAGCGTGTTCGGTTAGAAAACCCAGTAGTAAGGAGATGAAAGCAGAAGATTCTGCATGTAAACATCCTGCCAGGATATAGTAATGCTGATAAAAGGAGCAAGAGAATGGTGACATAAAAACAGGTATATGGAGCAAAAATATACAGTTTTGGGGTGCTGCATGCAGTTAAATATGATCATTATTAAAGGGGTTGTCTGGGCTTTTACTATTTATGACCTGTCCTCAGGATAAGTCATCAATATCAGATTGGCTGTGGTCTGAAACCAGACACCCCCGCTAATCAACTGTACGAGGAGATAGCGCTCGCGGTGCACACGTGCCATCTCCCTTCTCATTTCCTGTCCTCTGCTGCTGTCTATGGCAAAGACTATAAACAGCAGCAGCAGACAGGAAACGAGAAGAGAGACGACACGTGCGCACTTCGTGCGCCGCCTTCTCATACAGCTGATCGGCCAGGGTGCCAGGTGTCAGACTTCTGCCAATCTGTTATTGATGACCTATCCTGAGAATAGGTCATCATAGTAAAAGCCCGAACACCCCCTGTAAATTGGAAAATCCCTTTAAGTCTTATGTCCTGGAAAAGGGCATCTAAGGTGCAGTCATGGAGGGGAGAGAAAGTGTGAAATATCAGTGATTCTCTCTCCTCGTTCTAGCGATCGGTGAGGATCTCAGCGCTCAGACCCCCACCAATCAAAACTTTTGATATGTCTCTATAACATATAAAACGTTTTCTGAACACTCACTGACACTTTAATTGCTGTACAAAATTTCCTCTTATAGCCCAAGAGGAAATAAAAAAAAAGAAGAGCCATCCTAATTTTGAGAAAAATAGAAGTTTTTCTGTTTTGCATTTTTTTCCTTTATGTACAAGGTCTCAATCCAGAGAGCACAAAAATCAACAATTCTATATATTTTAGCAAAAATACAAAATTATTCAAAATTATTCAAATTATCATTCTTCTCCATTCATCTACTTTCCAGGTGTCCCCATGGGCAGCCATGTTCTAGTTATTTTTAACCTTGCAAATAAGAGGAGTTCAGCTATGTTTTTGTTCCCTTTACGGGAAGCCTTTATCATTTCCAAGTAACCAAATGCATTTGATATCTTTCGTGATATTTTAATTTAGTTTCAGTCTCAACTTGCCTAATTACTGTAATTCCATCCAAAATTATAATATTTACCCATAAAAAAATACATGTATGCACAAAGAAAACCTGCCTACAGCCTATACCTCCTCCATTCCGAAATTTTCTGAACCTTTCAGGTGTATAATATAACCTATTACGGTATGTTTCAATGTGAAATCACATGAAAAAATAAAACTCATGTGTGCGATCCATGTCCGGGAGCTTTCGTCTGACATCGATGATTTGCTCATGTGCTTCAGAGTTCATTATCTATTCTCCAGTCCTCTACTACAATAACAGTCTCTGAAGTGTGCAAACACCAGCCTTATTCCGAGCAATTTACTATCCTGAAAGTTTGACATTTCAGTCATTCTGGAGAATATAATTTAGAGGGCTTGTCTAGAAGTGAAGTGATTTGTATGCATTGTCCTGGCTTGATAGACAGGGTGTATATTGATGGCCATGGAAATGAACATCACAAGAACAAGCAGTGTTTGACTTGTTTAATCAAGGTCTGATGAGGCTTCCTTCCTGCTTCAGACAGAAAAATCCCACAGACCAACTTGGTGGAATGTGAGTTCCGGACAGAAGCATTTATCCCATATTCTCTACATAAGTAATAAATGCTAGACCAGTTGGGGGTTTTGACAGCTAGGACCCACACCAATTGCAAGACAGTGGCTAGAGAAAACTGGGAACCGAGATTTTCCGTTTTACCAATTTGTGGGGGACCCTCATCAATCTAGCATTTTTTGCCTGTCCAGTGAATATAAGAAATTAAGATGGGTTGTATCAAACTGTATCTATGGTTGAAAACAAATTACAATCACTCCTGAGGTTTCTGAAGATGTAGATGTCTAAACTATGGTTTTTGAAGACTTTTTCCATCAATGGCACTGTAAGCCAACCAGGTGACTTCCCACCATTGCCCCCCCCCCCACATCATGCCGTCTTATAGACACAGAAACTTAAAGGGGTTGTCCGAGTTATTTTTTTTATCCTTTGTATGTTTCTAACTAGTCAAATGCAACAGCTTTTCCATACACTTTCTGCTTCTAAAGCTGCTGGTTTCTTAGATTTAACTCAGGGTCACATGACCTGTGATGTCAGCTTATCTCCCTGCTGTGTGATGTTTCGTGCACAAGCCTCAGAGATCAGATAACAGCCTGTACACCAGACGTCACTGACCACGCCCCCCTGCTTTGCCAGGCTCCTGCTATCTGCTCTCTCCCTGGATTCCTTCAGATAAAACATTAACCCCTTCAGCCAGAACACATTGAAGGCTTTACAACGGCAGCTGCAGATGTAAAGAGACACAGGATCTGCCCTCCTCACTCTACAGACACAGAGCTGACCTGGAGGAGATGCAAAGTACAAGTACAGGTGGGGTGGGGGGATCCTGTGTGTATCAGCAGTGTCATTGTACAGCTGGGACTTGTAGTCCTACACATACAACATGCTGCTGAGTATTCCAGCAGACGTCACTCAGGCCAGCTCTTGTATTCACTGCCTTTGCATAGCAGGAAGGGGGAGGGGCAGAGATTATTACTGCAGGTAAACAAAGGCCAGAGGAGAACCAGGGAAATGAGGAAATATATATTTTTTTTTGCCTAAAACTTGCTTAACTTAGTTATATATTGCTGCCCATCAGATTTACAGTAGTATACATTTTTTTTCATAACTCGGACAACAACTAAAGAACTAAAGCTGCAGATAATATCAAGTTTTCTATTTTACTCTAGACAGATTGCTTAGGTTCTGATGATGTTTCTGGAGGGAGAAGACAACTACAAACTGCTAGGTGAGGACATTGCTACTTTTCACTGATGGTGTGATTATGCCCAATATTGCACAGTAAGGGTACAGCCACATGGTGAAGTTTCTGCATGCAATTTTGGAAGCCAAAATCAGCAGTGGATCATAAAACATGAGAAAGTATAAAGGACAGATATGACTTCTCCTCTTTTTTTTTTAATTCACTCCTGGTTTTGGCTGATGCACAAGGTAATATGCAGAGCCCAGGCTCGAACTGGCCCACAGGAGTACAGGTGAATCCACTGGTGGGCCCTTGAGGAAGGTGGGCCCCTAGTCTCCCACCCCCTGCACAAGTGGCACATAACACAGTAGACTTACTGCACTACATATAGATAAGCAGTGTACAGCACCTCAACCAGCCTATGTATATTCATATAAAAAACTGGTTAGATTATTTAAGAAACTACACAGCTTATTATTATAGGTGTATCAGGTGGCTGAGAAGTCTTATAGGTAGGGATGAGCGAACCGAACTGCAACGAACCAGATTCGTTACGAACTTTGCCAAAAGTTCGGTTTGTCACCGAACCGAACTTTGAGAAAGTTCGTAACGAATCTGGTTAAAATAACAACGGCGACGCAAAACTGTACTTTTTTCACAGAATAGACCAGGATACAAGATTATTACTCCTATAATCCCTTGTATCCTGGTTTTCTGTGAAAATCAAGATGTGTGACGTCACCCCACAGCCCCTGAAGTGCCTGAGCGCGCCAACAGCTCGTCAGTGCATCGCCAGACTTCACAGGGAGAGGAGCTCCATATTAGATAGAGAGGGAAAAGAGAGAGATAGATAGCCAAACAACTAGATAGATACAGGGAGAGATAGAGAAGAAATAGAAAGGGTTAGTGAGAGAAGCAGGAGAGAGGAAGAGAAAGAACCAAATAGCAAGATCCAGGGAAAGCTAGATATAGAAGATAAGGTGATAGATATGGAAAGAGGCTGAGAAATCAAGAGATAGGTAGAGATAGGGAGAGATAGGCATCTAAATAAAAAAATAGTGAGATCTAGGGAGAGATAGGGAGATTAAAAAAAGAAATAGGGAGAGAAAAGTGAGAAAAGAGTCAGGACAGGTAGCATTGAACCAGCTCCTGTCCCGTGACCGAGAGTACACGCTACACGTTGCTGCTCTGCTGGTTGCCGTCAACCCCATTTAGCCACAACAAAAAAAGTTAAAAAAAAGTAAAAAAAAAAAAAAAAAAGTTAAAAAAGTTAAAAAAGTTAAAAAAAAAAAGTTTAAAAAAAGTTAAAAAACTAAATATTTCAAAAACGTAAATTAAAAAAGTTTCTTTCTCATAAGCTGTTATAGGTGAAGTAACCTATAGCAGCAAAACTTGTTCAAGCCCTCCATAGAGTGTGACGCTAAGTCAGCGCCCCACAAAACCTGTCCATTTCTGCTTTGCTGGGTGCCGTCAACCCACAAAGCATCACTCATTTAAACTTTGTGCCTTCCGGCCAATAACTCACTTATCACCAATACAGGTGTAAAGCTCTCTAAGGTGAAGTAACCTATAGAAGCCTTTTTTTTTTATTCTCATTTCATTTTCCCCCACCCAAATAAATATGTCCAAGCGTCCTAGTTCCAGCACTTCCCAGGCAAGGAGTGCAACAGCAGGCGGTGAGGGTAGGAGAAGTGGCAACACCAGGCCCGGTGGCAGCCGGAGTAACAGGCGTGGCAGCAGGGAGCAGCTACCCCTGACGCCCACTGGTCATGTAAGAACCACACAGCCAGCGGTTCTAGATTGGCTTACCCAATCCTCCAGTTCCACCGCCCAAAGCTCCCAAACGAGGAGTCAAGCATCGGCTGGATCATCCGACACCACCCTTACATGGGACGGTCAGCGAGAGTCCTCTGCCCAGTCCCCTGTTACTAGAATGCCACTCACCTTTGGGGCACCTTCTGCCAGGGAACTCTTGATCTGCCCTTGGAGTCTCTACCACTTTTTAGTGATGAGGAGGAGGAGGAGGAAGTCCACCAAAGTCAGCGGGTGGAACGTACTGAGACTCCAGAGGAGGTGTTGGCTGTAAGCAGTCAACAGAGCCAGGGAGGGGCATCCAGTGCCACACCTGATATCCTGTTCCCAGCCACCGGAGGAAAGTAGCAGTGGTCCTGACTTTCATGATGATGTCGCTGATCGGACGTGGCGCCCTCAAGCAGCATTATCCTCAGCATCATCAGGGGAGGAAATAGAGGTGCCACCGACGCAGCAACATCCCACTGTTGCAAGGAACCGAGGCACAAGAGGGAGGGGTAGAAGACAAGTTACCAGGCAGAGATCATTACCTCAAAGCCTTGGTCCTGAGAGGGCACCCTCAGGCAGCAGTGACAGTCAACAGCCAGCAAGACCCCCCGTGGCTGTCAGCAAACCATGGTCCTCTGTTGTCTGGCAGTTCTTCTGCCTGGGGACAGATAAGCACATCGCTTTGTGCCTGCTGTGCAATGAGAGGTTCAGTCGTGGTAGGGGTGATAATCTTGGGACAACATCCATGAGAAAGCATATGGAAAGGCAACACCAACAGGCCTGGAAGAACCGTGACCCCAATACCACCTCCTGTCAGGATGCACCATACACTGCAGATCGCATCATGCAGCATCCTCTCAGTGGAACTCAGGGCTCGTCAGCCTCAGGTGCCAGCAGCAGCACAGTGTCACTGCCATCTACACCGCTAATGAGGCAGCAATCCATGACTGAGTCCATTGGCAGACGTCAGGTCTATTCCAGCAGCCATCCCATGGTCCAGAAACTGACCGGACACCTGGTTAAGCTGCTGGTGCTTCAGTCCCTGCCCTTCAACCTTGTGGACTCCCAGCCTTTCAGGGATTTCATGGCGTGTGCGCACCCCAGATGGCGAGTCCCCAGCCGCCACTACATCTCTGGCAAAGCTGTCCCATCACTGCACAGTTATGTGCAGAAAAAGGTTGGCGACTCATTGGGACTCTCGGTGTCCAAGACCGTGCACCTGAGTGCTGATGTCTGGTCCTCTAATTATGGGCAAGGGCAGTACATGTCTGTTACTGCCCATTGAGTCAACATCCTCCCAGAAGACCATCAGGAAGTTGGCCCATTCTTGCCACTGTCACCTCCACGGTGCTTTAGGGGGCCAGCAGCAGGAAGCACAAGTTCTGCCTCCACCACCTTGCAACTATCCGCCGCTTTGACTGCAGTCCAACCTGCCCCGGTGTCTTACCACCGATGTCAGGCCCAGGTTTCTTCGATCATTTCCTGCACTACAAGACCTTATGAGGATGTCACGCAGAATGTGCAAACACTTCAGCCACTCCTACACTGCAAGGAACACCCTGCTCAGGATCCAGAGACAGCGCAGTCTGCCCCAACATCGGCTAATCTGCGACGTGCCAACACGCTGGAATTCTGACCTCCATATGCTGGACCGCCTGTACGAGCAAAGGTCAGCCGTTACAGACTACCTCATGGGGCAATCAGGCAGCTTCACGCCACACTGCGACTTCCAAGTCACACACTGGCAGATGATGCGTGAAGTCTGCCAATTGTTGATCCCTTTTGAGGATGTGACTCTGTTTGTGAGCAGGCATGACTATGGGATCAACGACATCATCCCACTCGTCCATGTTCTGGAAAGTGCGCTGAACAACATCATCAGCGAGGATTCCCAGGCCACCACTCCAAGGCTGAACATCGCCTTGAGCCCAGAGATGAAGTACAGATGGAGGGTGAGGAGGAGGAAGATGTCTACGCCCAGCCATTCCACACACCGCCACCTGGCTTCTCTGCCTCTCAATCACAGGAGGAGATGGAGGATGAGGTGGTAGAGGAAGAGGAGGAAGACCCCAGCAGACCCTGGAACTATACCGAGGACAGTGGAGAGGAGAGGCGCTCATTGTCCTTGGTGCAGATGGCAAGGTGCCTGCGGGAGTGTCTCAGGAATGACAGCCGGATTGTGGACATCCGCCAGAGGGACCAATACTGGCTGGCCACCCTGGTGGACCCTCGCTTCCGCCGCAAAATGGCTGAATTTTTTCCGCCATCAGAGAGGGAGGCAAAACTGGTGTACTACCGGGACCTACTCACCAGTCAGTTGGTCTCAACTTACCAGCGAGACCAGCCAGGTTCCCCGACAACATCCTCTCAGGGGGAACCAGCGCGCTCCACTACCACCACCACTAGTGGAGGCGTGAGAAGTCGCTACAGCCTCCAATCTCTGATGAGCGATTTCATGCAGCCAGCTGCTGAAGAGGGGACACAACACCGGACTCATGGCGTGGACCAGCATGAGCTCACCCACCAGGTCACTGCCTACCTGGATTGTACCCTGCCCCAAAGTGTCACCGACACCGTGCAGTACTGGGCAGAGAAACTGGACATTTGGCCTCAACTGGCAGAGTTTTCTTTGGCTCTGCTGTCCTGCCCAGCCAGTAGTGTTGCGTCAGAGAGGGTGTTCAGTGTGGCGGGTAACATCGTAACACCACAAAGAACGAGGCTCTCTTGCCACAGTGTTGAGATGCTGACTTTTGTAAAGATGAATTGTGCCTGGATTACATCGGATTATACCACCCCCCTGCCTGATGTGAATGACTAAGTCATCAGTCACCCGTCTTGCATGGCAATCCGTGTGTCCAATAAACTGTCCTTAATATCCTAAATATGTGCCCAACGTAAAAATCCATAATTTAACTTATTAAGTAATGTTCCCCCCTTAGACCCCAAATTAAACAAAATCACCTTAAAAATTCCCTACTTAATTTGGATACATTTGAATAAACAGAACCCAATCTCCAAATTGAATGCCCATGGTGTGTTGGCCATTTAACATCTCCACACCAGCTTAATGCCTCACACCAGTGCACCATCCAACCCATACCCCAAGAACAGTACCATCCCTAAAATAATCCCCACGACTATGCTTCACAAAGTGGGGATTTCACCTTTTGTGAACTATAGCCGTGGGGTTCTATCCCTGGCACCCGTGCCAAGGAACACTACTCACCGTTTTGTGAGCGGGTACTAACTGTTCTTGAGGTATTTTGTTGATATCATGAGAGTAGTAAAATCTCGCACCGCAAATCCCGATGGGGTTCTTCTCTGTGCGAATGATTTCACGCCTCTCATGCAGTCACGCGTGGAATAAGGCTGTCTATGGAGTATATATCACGGAGGCTGCTGTCCTTCAGCTGTGATATAAAAAACCTCCACAGTTAGTTACAGCAACAAACAGTTGCTGAAAGGCAGGTTAACTTGCCTTATTTACGGGTGCCTTTACAATGGGATGCTTTTTTGGGGTTCTCTGCTGCCTAAAATCCACAGCGCATTGTTGGCTGATTTTATGCCACCTTCAGTACTATGGGGCTGGACGCAAATACCCAGTTCAGCGCAGAACTGCGTATGTCCGGACGGCACCATAGTACTGAACGCCGTTTGGTGAACGGTATAAAAATGCCCTGTGGATTTTACTCAGCAGACCCGCAGCCATATGTGAAGGTACCCATAGGGTGAGGTTTTTTGGGAGTGACCAAAGAGAGGGCGGGAAGGTCACTCCCATACCCCATCAGGGGTTTTTCCCCTACCCACTTTAAAAGATAAGTCCAGGCAATTAATAACTTTCTGTGCCCTTACTTGACCCAGAAACTTATAAATTGCCTGGACTTATCCTTTAAGCCAGCTGGTGACAGCACTAAAAAGCACAAAAGCATACATCCATTGGGTTGGGCGCTGCACTCGGTTAGGACATCAAACTGGTGTAACAAAGATATATATATATATGTCTCGCCAACAGCCATAGGCCCAGATTCAACAGGTTTGACACCAGAGTAGTTGCGTCAATTTATAAAGCGAGTGCCAGTGAGGTGTCCATTTCATGAAAATTGGACACGTATTTTTGGATAATGGAACTGGCGTAAAGCCTTCTTGAATCTGTGCCTTTTTAAATGTCCTTTCTTCACCTCATGGATTCTGTGGGTGAGGTTGTCTGTCTATTTAACCGTATCCGTATCCTACTAGACTAGCTGTAATGTTAGAGGGTTTTTTTAACGTTGACTGTCCTGTGCTGAACTCTACATCAACATTTTGTCATGTATAAAAACTGATTTTTACAAGCGTGCATATTCTTAGCTTCCAACTTCAGTTCTCTGTACTAGGCCCTTCTGGGTGCAAAAGAATACTGCTCCTACTAATGCCCCCACCATCAATTGTCTATTTGGAAACATACTGGGTGCAATCAAGAGCTGCTGAAGCTGCCTCCTCAACTTGTCTCTTCTCAACAATACTGGCCTGGGTGCAATCAAGTGCTGCCTCCTCCTCCTCCTCAACTTGTCTCTTCTCAACAATACTGGTCCTGGGTGCAATCAAGTGCTGCCTCCTCCTCGTCAACTTGTCTCTTCTCAACAATACTGGCCTGGGTGCAATCAAGTGCTGCCTCCTCCTCCTCCGTCAATTGTCTGTTCTCAACCATACTGGCCTGGGTGCAATCAAGTGCTGCTGCCTCCTCCTCCTCCGTCAATTGTCTGTTCTCAACCATACTGGGTCCAATACAGTACTATTACTGCTGCTGGTTCCACTGTCAAATGTCTGTTTTCCACCCTACTGGGTCCAAGGCAATGCTGCCGGTGTTGCCAACTTGCACTTTGTGTCCTATGTCCCGTGTAATCACTTACACCTTGGCTAATGTGTACCTGTTCTGGGGTGCACAAGGTCTAATTAAATGGTACGCCTGTCTGTCTTCTGACCTGTGATGTCACTGAGACCGCATCGACTTCAATGCAGCCTATTCTTGGGCTGGTGCCATGATCTACCGTGTGTTTTTGGTGCTCTGGCATGACATGGACTGCTCCAGCGGACATCTTCAATGCTGTCAAATGTTGTCGACCTGGCTGAGGTTTCACTATTTTTGCACTTTGATTTTTTCCACTTTTTTCATTGTAATAGCAACTGCAACTAAACGAAACTATACCCTATCAGACTCCCACTATTGTAGCTGCAATTATTCAGCTGTTATCGCAAGGTTCGTTTTAGGTTCGGTTCGTACGAATCCGAACTTCACGAAAGTTCGCCGAATCGAACCGAACTTTTCAAAAGTTTGCTCATCCCATCCAAAGTCACTGCAGGGACCTCCATAATCAATTATATTGACACGTCTTGCTGCTGTCTGCTGCTATGTGAGCAGGAAATATTTTAATGTGTCTGTACAGAGGTCCCCCAAAATAAGTTTTACTGGAGGGCCCTAGGCAGCCCAGTCCGATCCTGGCAGAGCCCCTTGTAGTAATAAGACCCATAGGTTTTCCATTCTTTGAGGCACTGTTCTCTGCCCTAGAAGCTATGTTTTAAAAAGAGAACAACACCAGGATACTTTAGTGCTTGAAAGTTTGTGAACCCTTCAGAATTTTTTATATCTATTATCTCTTAATGTATAAAAATACATTTCTGTCTGTCTGTTCTTTATGCATGGCCAAACTGGACCAATCTGTACCAAATTTGGCACATAGATAAATTAGGTGCTTATAAAGGTTTTACACCGGATCGCAGATCTCTAAGACGTACCACTCTTGAGATATTCTAAAAAAAATGCACATATGGCCCCAATACATGACCTGTATGTCAGCACTGTAGGCAGAAAAGAGGTACACAGTGAGCCTTGACTGAAACCCAACCCGCTTTTCCGGCCTACTTGCAATGCCAGCCCTAAGCGGCAAGTCCGCAACTAGTCAACGTTCACTGTTCTGCTAAGTGCAAGACAGACAGACACCGAGAAACAACCACACAGAGAAGGTTCATACGGAAATAGGTCAAAACCAGGAGGACAATACAGTACAAAATCAGAGGATGTAAGGTAGTCAAAATAGCCAAGCCAAAGTCAGAACCAGACAAGTATCACGGTTCAAAATCATAAGACAGAGGAAGGTCAGAGGCAAGCAAAGGTCAAAATACTAAACCATCCAAAACA
Source organism: Rhinella marina (assembly GCA_900303285.1). Classification (NCBI taxonomy): domain Eukaryota; kingdom Metazoa; phylum Chordata; class Amphibia; order Anura; family Bufonidae; genus Rhinella; species Rhinella marina. The sequence continues at coordinate 31,354 of ONZH01005059.1, forward strand.
CTCACAGACAGAACCAGGAGCACAGCAAGGGAGTAAACCTCTGTTGAACCTCTGGAGCCATCTCCATTGCCACCCGCGCCTGTCTTGGTGGATGGTAATTTGGAATTCCAGATTGTCAAGATCATTGATTCTCGAGTTCTCCGTGGGACTCTTCAATATCTTGTTCATTGGAAGAGTTATGGTCCAGAGGAGAGGTCATGGGTACCGACATCTGACGTGAATGCCAGTCGTTTGGTGAAAGCCTTTCACAGGTGTCATCCTGATAAAGTTGGTCCTGGGTGCCCGGAGGTCACCCGTAAAAGGGGGGGTAATGTCACGAGTGGGCTTGCGTCTGGTATCAGACGTTCTGCGCGGCTTTCAAAAGTGACATAATTTGACATGCTTTTCCCTTGGTTTGGTTACTGTTTACCACACCCCTTCCCCTCAGCTGTTGTGGCTGTGGTAATTATCTTTCCTCTATTTATTCCTTCTCCCAGGATTCACTGCAGTTTATACTTTCTGTCTACTTTGTAGTGTGTGGTGTGGATCTCGGCTGAGATCCGGTTGCTGCGATATCCGCTTTAAGATAAGTGACATTTTCCCTTATGTGGTTTTCCTTCTGGAGTCTCCTGTTCGTCCTTACTCTTGGAGGAACGGGTTGACTCTTTCCTGTGTCACTAGCTGCAGGATTCTTTAGGGTGAATTTATTATTAGGTTCTTGTGTATAAACTCTCCTACCACTAAGGCTTGTTCATACTGGTAGTCAGTCAGGGCCTAGTCTCAGGGTTCCCTGCAGGAGTTGACCGTTTCCCTGGTTTTGGTCTTTTCCCTTCCCTCGTACGCTCGGTGTGGCTATTCCCTCCACACCAGAACGTGACACATATATGACCTGCTCACACAGCAGCAAGATGCTACCAGATGATTGAATATGGGGTCCCTGCAGCAACTTTAAAAAAGGTAGGTCCTGGGGAAAAGAGGACACTGGTAGCTTTCCTCTATACCTAGAAGACATCTCAGCTCTGATTGTGTCTATAATAATAAACTGGGGAGTTTCTTTAATAATCTATCAAGTTTTTATATGAACATAGGCTGGTTGAGGTGCTATATATTGAATATATGTATGTAGTGCAGTAAATCTACTGTGTTATGTGCAGAGAGTGAAAGACTAGGGGCCCACCTTGCTCAGGTGCCCACCTGGGGATTCACCTGTACCCCTGTGGGCCAGTCCGAGCCTGCAAATGAGTGAGAGTAAACAGAAATGGAGGAATACTGAACTATCTTTATCTAAATTCCAGTTTCCAAATGTCAGGAAAATACAGCAGCACAGCAACAGACAAAACAGCAACACTCAAAACTCAGTGGAACTACAGATCCAAGAATATACGGACAGCGTACTAGAGTCTGTGGAACTATAGATTCAAGAATATACAGTAAATACACTAGATTACAGCATAATCTGGAATAACATGCACATGGCAAACACTATACTTGACAACTAAATAGAAATAAGGTCTAGATATAAATAGACTCTACAATCAACACTCCACCCTAACCAACCAGGCAAGAATAACAGATAACCAAATCCAGGTTAAAATGCAAGAGAGTAGCATGGCAACTGTCTAAACAAAAGTGAATAAATAGATAAACTGAAGCCACAAGCAGATTCCTGTTGCTTGTAACAATAACAACCCAAATCCATGTATAACACTCCGATGTCATATCATTTCCACAACATCAACTGTATGCATGGATAAAAAATGTTGGATCTGCTCATAGCAACCAAACAGATTACACATTTTTGTTCGTCCAATGATCTTCCGATAATAAAAGCTGGTTTTCAACCATGACCAATTGTGTTGGTGCCATTGGAGCTGTTGATGACTGTTGGTCCAATTTATCCATTCCAGATGTTCCTCTACAGCTTCTCATAAATAATCCTGACATGCTGTTACTCCGCGTTCTTTTCCTTTATGCACTTGTTTAATTGATTATGGAAATATGTAGAAGGACTCTTCAGAAGACTGGCAGAAAATTAATAAAATATTCTTCTAGTATTTGCAATCTGTTGAACATTTAATTATTTTTTATTGGCAACGCTATATTTTTAGAAAGTGACTCACTTTCCCATCTTTCTATTTAACTTTTCTTAGCACCTTCAATCAATAGCAAAATAATATCCTGTATGTTTCAGTCAATTTCAATTGTTTAGTTCTGAAGCTAGAGGATTACAAATTTTCTTTGCAGGCATTCATTATTATTTTCAAGTACAAGGAACAGAAACCAAAGTTTTCCCATATGGTTTAGCCCCTAACCTTCTAGGCAGTAAAGAAATTGCTCATAGAGTGCTTTTATATCTTCTAGAATAAGATCTCACATATGAACAGCAGGCACTAAGTGACCACCTCTCCAGATGAAACATTATTTTACATTGAAATGTAAGTTTCCATCTTCTCATCTTATACCAGGAAAATATAGTAAGGATTTGGATCAAGAGGAACTCCAATCTCTGCCCCCCAATATTTGTAATGTGCTTTGGCTGATGGTACTATATCTGCAGTTGTAAGGCAAAATGGCTGATGAAATCATCATTGGAATTATGGGGCACTATAGATGTAGGGTAGACACTGTGAATGGAATTCACATCTATAGGCACCAGTAGTCTCGGTGGGGTCGACAGGTGACCCACAAAGGCCAGAGACACCAGTGCTAAGCACTGAAGGATCAAGCAAAACTCAGTAGTCAGTAACAGGCCAAGGTCAGGGCTGGCAGAGTTCATAACGGTAAATAGGCACAGGTTGGGTCAAACAGAGGAGGGTCATGGGAAGCTTTTTAGGTCCTCCGAGCACTCTATGTGACAAATAGAAGGGCCCAGATGTGGTCCGGCTCTTATCCCTTCTAAAAGAGGGTTAAGAAGAGGGTCTAGTTTGCTTGTACCGTTTTTATACATATATGCCTACTCTCTGTCAAAAGATGTTGATATGACACCAGAGATGGCCTATGAACACATTGAGTCTCACAACCCAACTTTACTGATTATTCAATGCCCCCTCATCCTCTCGCTGCTACTATTGCTATTACTATTATTTTACTATGATGTTTATTTACTTTTACGTCCGTTTATTATCACTTTTACTTACAACCTTAATTTACTTTTATGTATGATCAGAGAAGGTATGTGTAATTGAGTCAAAGTACTTTTGAAGAACTTCTCATTTGTCTAATGTCTAGATTACTCTAAACAATACGTTGTTTCATATACATTTGTAATGCCAATATTATATTTGTTACATAATACTAATAAAAAGATTTATACTTAAACAGACAAGGGTCAGAATGCAGAGAACAAGCAGAGGTTGTGCACAGGAAGACAACTGAGAATAAGCACCTTAGCAAGGAACTCGCAAGCTAGGAACCTATTTACTTAACCAAGGAGTGTGAGAAACAGCACAGTATATATAGCAGAAGCTAATTGGCAGATTGGAAACGGCCTAGCATCAGCAGCAGCCGGGTCAAGAAGAGTATTAACCCTTGGAATACTGCAGAAAGGGGTGAGGTTCAATGAAGTGACATAGGCAAAATAGCAATGTAACAGCTTCCATGTAACAGAGCAATGCCCAACACACTCTGAGCCAATCAGATGGATTCCCACATATGCCCCCTCTCCCCTCTCACAGCAGAGAGAGAAAGAAACTGCAGCTCCATCCCCCTCCACCCAGTCTAGCACTTACTGTGGACATGAAAATATGAATGTCAGGCTGCTAGAAGGTGAGGAAAATACTGCTTTCCCCTAAAAATGTATTATAAAGTTTTCATGCATCGACATGTACTATTGATTTATGCAAAAATATAAGACCATGTTTACTTTTTGAATGAAAATTCAATTTAAAATTGTCCCTGCTGGTGAGCGCTTGTACTGCAGTGCGGATAAAGATTAATTGAAAGCCGTTCTGGTTGGAAAGTTTTGACTTCATTCAATAAACATGCATAAAAAATATTTAGAATGAGCTGGCAGTTCCAGCGCAGGTTCAAAAGTACAGAGAAAAGAAGATTATGGGATTTCAACTACATTCCCTCTCCACAATAAATAACTGAACAAACACTTGTCATGTATTTACAACATCTCCTCCCCAAGTCTTGATGTCTGACATTTTGCAGAGCACTCATCCCGCATTATAATGTCACACATTGCAGTGCCGGAATATTTACTGCTCTGTTCACTGCGAGCTTTATGAATATTTCCACTGGGAGCATCTGCTGAATATAATACCGCATTAAGTACGCTATAGACATGTATATTTCATTCATTTAGCTGTCCCTTTTGCAGACCTAAACAAAATGTATTAAGGGAAGACAACTACTGGGATGATGATATGTAAAAGAGCATTTTTCTGCACTGAATTTATAAATGAGGCCTAATTCATATTCAACATTTTCCTACAAGATTTTTAATGCAATTGTATTTTTAGAAGCATTGGACGTCATCCATTAAGGATGTATCCTATTTATTCCAGTGGGATTTTCTGTACCCAGTGGCTAGTTAGTCTTTCCTCTGCTTTTTTCCATTGCCGTCTTCTGGATCAAAATGTTAGGGTAAGGGTGACATCACACATAGTTTTTCTATTTCTGTTTTTGATGCAGTTTTTTTTAACCAAAGCCAGAAGTATGTTGGGAGGACACGAGAGATATAAAGTAAGGACTTTTACTTCTTCCTGCTGAATCCACTTCTGCCTTTGGCTCAAAAACTGCATCAAAAACTTCACAAAAAGCTGTAAATTGATAGGTATGTATCATGTTCTAACAAACAGAAAAACATGACAATGTGTGTTTTTTTTTGCATTTCACAATAAATATATTATTGTATTGGTGCAAGGTACTTGGAAGAACACTTCCCCACTTAAAGGGAGTCTGTCACCTCATTTTCACCAATATAAATAAGAGCACTGCCCCACAGAAGATTGCATACACATCCCAGACATACCTGTGTGCACTGTGTGTCTGTATTACATGTCCAGGAAAAGCACTTTTATTGTGCTGGAAAACAGCTCCCAAGTGCCCGGCTCTGATGCTGCAAGTGCCCAAAGCAAACCAGACTGAAGAGGGGAGGGCTGTTTTAGCTGCTCATATCTTGGGATTGGTAGCAGATAGAAAAATGGTTCTGACCTTCTTTGAAAGCTGGCATATCAGAAGATATAGCTGTTAGAAATCGAGTCGGGAGAGAAAGCTGTTTTTACTTTCACTTTCAGCTGGGCACTTGGGAGCTGTTTTCCAGCAGAATAAAAGTGCTTTTTCTGAACATGTAATACAGACACACAGTGCACACAGGTATGTCTGGGATGTGTATGCAATCTTCTGTGGGGCACTGCTGTTGGTTATATAGGTGAAAATGAGGTGATAGGCTCCCTTTAAAGGGGTATTCCAGTTGTGACAAGTTATCCCCTATCCACAGGATAGCGGATAACTATTAGATCGAAGGTGAGACCACTTTGAGCACTCTCCAAAATGAACAGCGCAGCAGGTCGAGCATACACACTGTGGCTCCATTCATCCCTACAGGAGTTCCAGAGACAGCTGAATACGGCGCTCAGCTATTTCCAGAACTCCCATAGAGATGAATGAGGCAGCAGTGCGCAGTCCTGGCCTGCCTCTTTGTTCATTTCAAGAGACCTGAAGCTATATGGAGTCTCTGTAGACAGGGCATAACTTGCCACAACTGGAATACCCCTTTAAAAAGCTCTGTTTTCATAAATATTTATGGCTTCATTTAACAAACTGGTGTAAAGTAGAACTGGCTGAGTTGCCCATAGAAACCAATCAGATTCCTCCTTTCGTTTTCCAAAGGAGCTGTCAAAAAAAAATCTGGTTGCTATGGGCAGCTAAGCCAGTTCTACTTTACACCAGTTTAAAAAATGACCCCACTAGACTTCAGTAGGGACAACAATCTGGTGACCACCTTGTCCAGTCCCATATTTGTTGTGCTTTAGCGCTATGACCAGTTCATCTGGATCTCTCTTTATATTAACAGTTCTTTCACCACCACCACCACCACCCCCCTAAAAAATATATCTTGTAGAACAAATACATTTTAAAGGAGTTTTTCAAGGTAACAAAAAAAAACATTTAAAGAAGCACTCCAGGATTTTTTTGTTTGTTTGTTTTATTAAAGAATTAAATAGAGTCTCTTGTGTATGCCTTGTGTATACCTGTTTTATTTGACTATAAGTTGTAGGTTGTCATCCATCTTGATTCCTCTTCCCCTCAGATATGGATTTTCTAATGAATACTACATTTCCCATCATGCATGGCTTTCAGAGACAGGGGAGATGGAGCCTTACCACATTGAATGCTCTGTGCTGCTGTCCCCTCAGACTGTAGGGTCTCCATGTTTTCCTATGTGATGCGGCTTGAGCCTGTCTGCCCTGTCATGTGTTTATCTCCCCTGTCAGTTATTACATGCAGGAGGCATGGAGACCAGTGTGAAGCTACATCTCGTTCAACTACACTGGAGAGTCAGCACACACTGATAGTACAGGCAGTGTAAGGAGAGTTAGAGTCAGGTTTATATAATTGCAGCTAATCACTGCATACACTCACCTACTATATATCCATACCTCCCAAGTGTCCCTCTTTGGGAGGGACAGTCCCTCTTTTTGACCCAAGTCCCCCTGTCCCTCTTTACTCCTTAAATGTCCCTCTTTTTGACCTGGAGAATTAATGCATAAATGTGCATTAATAAATTTACTAAATTGCTTCTTACTAAGCTATCTGTTTGGTTTTTACCTGTATATTAGACAATAACTCCATTATTTGGTGCAATTTGGACCTTAAAATATCTATAATCTGATGATTTATGTGTTAATATTTATATGGACATTGAAGCGCAAGAAAAAAAAAAGGCGGCAGGGGCTCCAGTAATTATGATTTGGGCGGAGTTAGAGGCGTGGCCTAGTGTACAAAAACTACCGTGATGCGCGTCGCACACATTGTCCCTCTTTGCAATTTTCAAAAGTTGGGAGGTATGTATATCTTCCTTCTGGTCCTTTAGCTAGGGGAGACATTATATCTTCAACAGAATAAACGGATATACAGAGGAACATGGAGGGTGGGGATGGATCTGTGAGCTGCAGAAGGGATTTGATTGGTGGTGATGTCACCCTGTAGTTCACAGGAAGTCAGCCACATGGAGAGACTGACTTCCTGACTACACATTAGAGCAAGCTCTGAGCTGGTGGTCAGACTTGAGATCACATTACCAGGTTTCCATAATGAAAATGTTCAAAATCTTTGGATGCAATTGAGTGAGGGTGTAACAAATTACACTGCTAGAATACAGGTTCTGAGTTAGTAATATATGTAAAAAAAACAGAGGTCTTCTTTAACCCTGCCTAAAATGTTAATAAAATATACTTCTCAATATACTTTAGAATATTCTCTGCCGCTGTTTGGATCCCTTTCAGCATCTCTTTTAACATGTATGTGTGATTATGTGTCATCTGCTGCCGACTATAACTATGTCAGAAGGTTTGACCTGTGGGGACCGAAGTGCACTGCAGACAGCGGTGGACCCACAGAGATGGAACCAAGCATCAGGGAGCAGGTAGGTGTGCTTCCCTCGACAGGTCCTGCCGGTGGGAGGGGATATTTTAAAAATTATATGAAGTTGGAGAAACCTTTTAAAGTTTTAATTATACGCTGACTAAATATACAAAATAAACATGATATAATGTGGTCACAGGCAGTGCGAGTTGAAGTGTTTCATATGCAAACTTGGCCACTTGAGGTGTCACATTGTCATGGCCAGAGCAGTAGATGATACCCAAGGATCTCTGAAATGGTACTGATTAGGTAAGTGAACCTTTGAAGGCAAGACAACACCAAATTAAAGTGGAAGAGGTTAAAGAGGAAGAATCACCTAGACATTTTTTCTTTGCATCTAGCCTAGCATAGTTGAAGGTAAAAATCAAGCTGCTGTTAGCAAAAAGGCTGCTTTCCATACATGGAGCAGCTCACGATTATCCATCCCACTCACGGGATGACCATCATGCAGATTTATTGACAGTGTTGGTATAGTGATGAATTATATAGATATATTACTATTGCTATTATAAAATATGTAATATAAATGTATTTGTTCATTTTTTATTGCATTTCTTAGAGGGAGGAAATCAATATTGTTACCAATAGAAATAGGTTTTACTATGCAATTTTCCTTATGCCATTTATCTGGACCAGTTGACAGCGGATATATTTCATATGTTTATGTGACATAAAGTTACGTGTTTTCATTGTATATGATGATCGATTGATCATTGTGTTTTCACTGCCACACTCCAACTCTAAACCTATGTCAGTCGGAATGAAATATTTTGATGAAAATTGCTGTTCACAGTAAGGGAGTCTGTTCCCTTGTGTCTGGCAATGTGTTCCTTGGCCTGAGTATTATAATAATTCAGTTTATGCAGAAGGAAAGTTTTTCTAGATTAAAGTAGTTTTTCATTTTTCTGTGAGTAAAATATTAATGACCTGTCCTCATGATAGGTCATCAGTATCTGATCGGTGGGGGTCCGCCTCCTGGATAAAGCTCCTGAATAAGCTCATCTAAAGCATAGGAAATCTGTATATCTGTTAATTAGAGAAGTACTGACCAGTGGCGTACCTTCAAGGGCAAACTTTAAGTGGCACTGGAAAAAGTAATAAAAGTGTCCCTATTTTGTAGTTAGGCCCAAATTGACAGAAGGCAGGGTCAACATAAGCAGCAATACCATATTGCAACACATTATACTACCCCAGCAGGGCCAACTACTACAGTGCATCACAAAATACTGCCCCAGAAGCACAAAATACCTTCTCAAAAACTTCCCCTCTGTGGTTTCCAGCACCAGCTGCCATATTCTGTCCTTCTGTTCCAGTTGCCTTAGGATGGCAATACAGTTGAATTCAGGAGTTAGTCATTATTTACCATGACTGGAGGCTATGAGAGGACTCAGGCGGCCCCCTGGGCATAGGCCCACCGGGAAATTTCCCTTTAGGGTCTATGGCCAGTCCATCCCTGCGTACTTTCAATAAAGGCAGACCATATGACTGCTTTGGGCCCTTGGGGGAAGAAAGGGGAGGTGCAATGATCTGTCCTTCGGTTGGACGGAGAAAATACTTAATTTTAGTATGATACCACTAGGGGGAGCACAGTGCAAAAACATTATTATAGCTTCCATTGCACTGTATAAGCATTATGCACTGAGCTCCCCCCTAGTGGTAGCTGAAGGCCAGTTGTCTAGTGTAAATACATAGAGAAATTTACTGTTCAGGACAAGCACCATATTTGGCCACTGCAATCCTGACTCTTAAAGGGCCAGCACACCTGTTCTTTATTTTCACCAGCCAATGGCTGGACATCTGTGGAAACCCAAGGCATCTTTCTTCAAGGAGAGTTGCTTGAACAATAGGTTTCCTAGTTTGCTAGTGACCAGTGAAGGTGCACTATTCTGATCCACTGGCCATGTACAGAACACGGCAGGGGACTGCCAGACTAACGCCCTTAGGCCTCATGCACACATCTGTGGACCACGGTCCAGTCTATTACTGTGCAGCAGTGGCAGCAGGAAGCGCACGGCGTCATAGCAACCAATGACGCCGTGTGCTCGTGCACTCAGCAGGACGGGTTTTCAAGGACCGTGGTCCACAGATGTGTGCATGAGGCCTTAGGGATAGCCCAAAGCCAAACTGGTTAACTGGCACGGTGGTTCCACTCCCACTGCCCGTTACAGGCCCTATGAGATCTGTGTATGACCTGCTGAGAGCCTAAAGCAGTTATGGAAATTGTTACATTAAATTAGATATATGGTGTGCTGAGATAGAAGTAGCACCTTGGCCTTTGTTGCTGAGGAACCCCTTAAACCCCTCTGCCATATAAGAAAGCACTAATATAAATGGTACATAATAGGTGAAAGACCTTGATAAAAATGTTGCGTTGAGGCCCAGGAGCTTCTAGCTATGCTTCTGCGCAAAGAATTCCTCTGGAACCCCTTTCCAAAAAAAAAGAAAATTATAACAGGGCTCACAGAGTTTTGTGCATGTCTGGAGCCTTGTTGAGGTCATTCCATGCTCTCACAATGCCATGACTGACCATGGCGATATAAAGTGGGATTTCTACCTATATAGATGCCTCATAAGATCATATTGCTCTAAATATGTGGCGTTAAATTGTACGGGGCTGGAAGGAGTTGAAATCAGGGAAAACAAGGTTGGAAAAAAAAAACCAAGTCCTCCAGGGCAGGAACCACACTTGTGTGGGTTGCCTGATCTGACCTAGAAAGAGGACCTCAGTAGGACCTGTTTCCCAACGCTCAATTCTAGTTCTGGGAGTTCACCACAGTCTTCACTGCAGTTTGGTCCGAACATGTAAACTTCCAACATGCATGGGATCATGTGTGCTACTGCAGCCAATGACTGGCCACAGCGGTGACATGTCCCCAAGCGGCATGTGACTCAGACATGTCCCAATTCAATGTTGGAACGTTTTATGTGGGGACCGAAGTGCACTGCAGACAGTGGTGGACCCACAGAGATGGAACCAAGCATCAGGGAGCAGGTAGGTGTGCTTCCCTCAACAGGTCCTGCCGGTGGTAGGGGATATTTTAAAAATTATATGAAGTTGGAGAAATCTTTTAAAGTTTTTATTATACACTGACTAAATATACAAAATAAACATGATATAATGTGGTCACAGGCAGTGCGAGTTGAAGTGTTTCATATGCAAACTTGGCCACTTGAGGTGTCACATTGTCGTGGCCAGAGCAGTAGATGATACCCAAGGATCTCTGAAATGGTAGTGTTTAGGTAAATCTTTGAAGGCACGACAACACAAGGGTAAAGTGGAAGAGGTTAAAGAGGAAGAATCACCTAGACATTTTTTCTTTGCATCTAGCCTAGCATAGTTGAAGGTAAAAATCAAGCTGCTGTTAGCAAATCATACAAAGCTAAGTTTCAGTGCCCTTTCTTTGGGAGTTCGTGTGCCATTCAGTGGGTAATTCCTCACCCACGTAGTTAGTGTTATTAGAAATCTAAGGGCGCCTTCACACACAGCAGAAAATCATTTCCATTCATCTGAATGGGGTTGTTATAGAGACAAGCATGTAGTGGATATCTGCAAGATCCTTTGAAATGTACAGACCCCCCAGAGCAATTAGCTTGGGGACACATGTGCGCAATGACACTGTCACAAAATAGGTAGGGAATAGTGCAGCCCTGAGCTTCACCCACACCACTATCCCTACCTACTTGCACGGTCCATCCTAAGTGATGGTGCGCAACTGGACAGCAGTCCCTAGCTTACATAAGTGCAGGGCCTTACAGGGAGGGGTAACAATGGGAGAAAACTACAGACTAAGACAGACAACACAGAAGCGTAATCGTTTACCAGGCTGGGTCAGATATCGAGAAGTCAAATAATCCAAACGTAAGCAAAAACTGGAACAAGAAGAAGCCGAGGTCAAGAGCCAGGAGGTCGCATCAGTACAAAGGGGTATCACAAGGTAGAAGTCAAGTACAAACCAAGGTCAATAAACAATAGCACCACATACAAGGAAACGCTAGTGAGGCAAGGAACACCAATCACAGGCAACCTGTGGCCAGCAGGTTGCCTGTTTAAATAGGCCAGGCTGATGGGTCATATGACGTGGCTAGCGTCATGTGACCCTCGTCAGAAACAACCACACCTGCTGACGTCGGCGCTCACATCTTCCCCTGTTCCTGTACATTGCCTAGGGGATGTGGGATGCTGTCCACGCTGAGGAGGTGTGCGCCGCCGGGTCCTCCCTGCCCCTTGCTATCAAGTAGGCGAGGACGTCGGCTTCTCACTCCTCCTCAGTAGCGGGATGTCGGTGGCGCTGCAGGGAGGGAGTGCACCGCCGGCACTCCTTTACAGACACCATTTATTGTATATTAGGATAGTACTTGTTTTCCCCCCACCTCCCGTCCTGCTTTTCCCACTTTTATTTTTCAGAAAATTACCTCAGTCAATGTAGAGATTTGGTTTGGTCCTGTTGGAGCTGGTTCTTGTTGCCTCTAGAAGAAGTACTCCGAGTCAAGCTAGGCTGCTGATTGGTTGCTATCCGTTGCTGGGGGAGATTTCCAGTGCTCTGATTCGTTCTCGCCCCCACAGTGGGAAGTTATTCCCCTTTATATTTCCAGGTTCTGTGCTACTTCAGGGCCAGTTTAAGAAGATTTGATTGATGCCGGCCCTCCCTCCCTCATTTTTTTATTTTATTTGTCGTTTTGCTTTATTAGAGGGGCTGTATCGCTCAGCTGATGCTGAGTGGATCTTGGTCTATATGAAAGGTTTAATATTGGTCTATATTGATATAGTTTCATGGTTCTTAATTATTTAATTAATTTATTTGAATTATTTAATGGTATGTGTTTATGGTTACCCTTAATAATGCGGCCATTTCTATTCCATTAAGTTGTTGGTGTGTTTTATTTATTTAGTTACATAAGTTTTTTGAGGCTGAGTGGTGGCATTTGCCTCCATGAATGGAACTGATTTTCTGTTGCAGAAAATCTGCCACATGTGAATGCTCCCTAATAGTAATTTCTTTCCGCGTCTGTTCCGTTTCTTTTGGGGACCGTATACGGAACCATTTATTTCAATGGGTCCACAATAAAAACGGAAGATACTCTGTGTGCATTCCATTTCCGTATGTCCATATTTCCATTCCGCAAAAAAATAGAACATATCCTATTATTGTCTGCATTACGGACAACGATAGGACTGTTCTATTAGGTGAAAGCTGTTCCGTTCTGCAAAATACGGAATGCACATGGATGTCATCAATTTTTTTTGCGGATCCATTTTTTGCATACCGCAAAATACATACAGTCGTGTGCATGAGCCCTTAAACAGGTCTCACCGGAAAAGATTCTCTAGAACAGAGCAAGCTGTGTAATTACATTTAGACACTAGGTGTCGGTGTGAAAAACCTGATAACTGCCCAAAGCATACTTTCCTTTAGGGCTCATTCAGGCGGCCGTATGCTGTCCACAAAAATGCGGATTTTTTTTTTGGCGGATTAGATGCAGACCTATTCACTTCTATGGGGCCCTTTTCTTCTGTTCTATGGCTCCGCAAAACCAATAAAACATGTGCTATACTTGTCAGTGAAAATCAGTGGCCCCATTGAAGTCTACGGGTCTGCAAAGATTCGGAATGCAATCTGTTTTTTTGCGGACATGCTAAACTGTCCGCAAAAAACGGATCCGCATTTTTGCGGACAGCATACGACCGTCTAAATGAGCCCTTAAAGTGCTTTTAAAAGGTATCAGCTATTATAGAAGTGTGTTATCTGCAAAGTATTAAGAGGACCTGTCCTCTCTCCTGACATGTCTTTTTTAGTAACTACTTGCATTTCCCACATAATAACAATTCTGGAGCATCTATTTTTAGGATTCTTTGTTGTGCCATTCCTCTATTATTCCTACTTGAAGTTTATATATGAATTGGCAGCAGTCTGCATTTAAAGGGGTATTCCCATCTCAGACAATGGGGGCATATCGCTAGGATATGCCCCCATTGTCTTATAGCTGGGACCCACACCTATATCGAGAATGGAGCAGGGAGCGCTGCACTTGGAGGACCCCGGGTTTCCCAGGGTCCGGCCACTACCAGGCGCAGCTCCCCACTGCGCTCATAGAAATGAATAGGAACGCACCGCACAAGCGCGGCCACCGCTCCCATTCATTTCTATGGAGCCGACGGATATAGCCGAGCCAGCACTCGGCTATTTTCGACAGCCCCATAGAAATGTATGGAGGGCGGCTGCCCGTGTGTGTGTCGGGCCCATCTATGTTTGGATCTACAAGAGGTATTTGGTATCAACAATAAAGTGAAAGTGCATAAAATATCCTTTCCTAATCCACAAACAAGGTGGAAACCATCCCAAAATTACATATCAGTTACAATCATACCGCAACATAAAGCAACACGTTACCCGACCGTGGTATACTGCTCCCCGACGCGCGTTTCGCCTATAGCTTCATTGGTATTGTTGATACCAAATACCTCTTGTATTACATGTATTCTATACGATACCTTATGCATGGACTTTGTGGTTATTCTGCATGGCCTATTACCATATGTATGGCCTGACTACCACTGAATTGAAATTGACTTATTGTGTCTGATTTGTATTTTAATATATGAATTAATAAAATATATACGTTTTTTATATGTTTTTGTATTGGGGTTTCTTTTAAAGGGAGTCTGTCACCTCCTAGGCCCCTATAAAGTACATAAAGATGCCCATAGCACATGTTGTAATAACAGTAATGTTACCTTTGACGCATTCCTCTGTGTTTTAGAAGTCCCAAAAACTGAGTTTTAAATTTATGCAAATGAATCGCCGCATGAGCCCGGAGGCGGCGTTTAGTTCTTGGAGCCCGGGCTCCAGTCCTTTTTAACATGCAATCCCCGCCCCCGCTACTGCCTCCGCCCGCCCTGCACCTCGTTCGGGTCCTCCTTCTCAGCCGGTGAGATCTCAGTCTCTCGCTGGGCCGGGGCATGCGCACTGACTTCGGCAATGCCGTGCCCAAAATGGGCATCACAGTGCGCATGCCCCGGTCCAGCGAGAGACTGAGATCTCACCGGCTGAGAAGGAGGACCCGAACGAGGTGCAGGGCGGGCGGAGGCAGTAGCGGGGGCGGGGATTGCATGTTAAAAAGGACTGGAGCCCGGGCTCCAAGAACTAAACGCCGCCTCCGGGCTCATGCGGCGATTCATTTGCATAAATTTAAAACTCAGTTTTTGGGACTTCTAAAACACAGAGGAATGCGTCAAAGGTAACATTACTGTTATTACAACATGTGCTATGGGCATCTTTATGTACTTTATAGGGGCCTAGGAGGTGACAGACTCCCTTTAACTTGGTATAACATGTTTAATAGTGTGCTGCCATACGTATTTTGTTTGCTATCCTGAGGATAGATCATCCATATCAGATCGGCAGGGGTCTGACTCCTGGCACCTGAACAGATCAACTGTTTGATTGGGTGGCAGTTCCTAGGTGCGCTTCATGTCACTTCTAGAAGTGGTACGGTGTAATTACATGTATTGCAGGGCCAGCATAACCAATATGCAGAGCAATATACCTCCTCAGCTGAACCAAATACCACAGTGCAACACAAAATACTGCCACCTGCTGAACAGTATTCAACTGTATCACTGTCCTGAGGACATAGATACAGCTGAATTCAGGAGGGTACCTGGGTCTGCTGGCCAGGTGTGTAGGAGAGAATCAGATCATTATGTACCTGGCTGGTGGCTGTGAGGAGGGCTGGGGTGGCCCTCCTAGGGATCGGCCCACCGGGAAATTTCCCTGTAGGGTCTATTGCCAATCCGCCCCAGGTAGTGGTACCCTAATGGATGACAGACACTTGGCCCCAAATTTCAGGCCTGAGTCTGCCTGGGCCGTGCATGCCAGTACACACACAGTAATCATTGCTGTGTGCCCGTGTGCGTGCCGGCAGGCGAGGCAAAGCCCCAGAGCTGCTACAGCTGTAGTTCTGCCCCAACCTGTTAACCTCACCATTTCTTGTCATACAATTGCTCTGCAGTTTGGTAGCTCATATGACATCCCCATCAGCACTTACTACATCCATTGTGTGCGTATTGCTTAACAATGTGTGGAAAACACACATTCACTGGAGAACACATAAAAAAGCAAACAGCGAGTGCAGGGCATTAAACAGAGTTGTTGGCACTGGGATTTTAGACAACTAAAGACAAAAGAAAACACTAGGAATGCCATAAGCCTAAAATCCCAAAGTGACGTGCTCATTCAGGTCAAGTATTCTGCTCGAGGCTTTCCTCCCGGTGTCCTTTTAACTCATGACTTTTGTTTGAAATCTACAAGACAGATTTAGGATATCCTGCTTTTCTGCTTACTATTTAGGGCCTCATTTAACAAAACTGTCTAATAGTAAGTCTGTCTTTGTTGTCCATGGCAACCAATTAGAGCACAGCTTTCATTTCCTAAACTGCTCTGGAAAAAAAGAAAGCTGCTCTGTGATTGGTTGCTATGGGCAACAAAAGTGGTTTTGCTGTAAGGGCCCGTTAACGTGGCATATTTTGCTGTTGTTTTCAATGTGAATGTCGCAGACCCGCTCAGGGTATAACCCCACTGAGCGGAGTTAAACCCCGTGGAGACAATTGCTGCGGATTCCAGCATGGAGACCGCACCAAGAAATTATATGACCTTTTCTTGGAACAGATAGTATGATGACCAGCTGCTGTCCCAGCTCACCTAAACTAGGGTTGTGTATCACAGAATGTGTAGGGACACAGATCCAAAAATGATCAAAAAAATTCTCCAGCACCATTACCTGTAATAAAATCTATGGAGGTCATTTATCAAACTGGTGTAAAGTAGAACTGACTTGGTTGCCCATAGCAACCAATCAGATTCCACCTTTCATTTTCCAAAGAAGCTGTGAAAAATGAAAGTTGGAATCTGATTGGTTGCTATGGGCAACTAAGACAGTTCTACTTTACACCAGTTTGATAAATGACCCCATATGTTTATTAGAACATAGATTTTATTACAAGGGGGTTTCCAGGAAAAAGTGCCCACAGCTTGCCTCACTAAGCTGAAGACTCATACTTACCTTCTGCCCGCCCCTCTGGTCCTCCACGCTGGCAACGGTGTGTCCATGTTGCGGTCCCTGGAGTGTTTACGTCCGGTGCAGCATGGGCATGGTGATATGCTCCTCTGCAGCCAATGACTACCTTCAGCATTCGTAATTGTGCCCCTCAATGAGTCAGCTTGTAGTTTATGGACATCTTTCATAGACTGCACAGTACCATACAGTTTGGTGTCATCTTCAGAAACAGGGAACAGTACCATTAATCCCATGCTCAATATCATTAATAAATAAGTTAAAAAAAATAGGGGACCCAGCACTGAACCTTGGGGCTCACCACTTATTACCAAGGACCATTCAGAGTAAGAACCATTGAACACAACTCTCTGGACACGGTCCTTCAACCAATCTGATTTCAAACTATACTTTCTAATTCTTTAGATCTTATTTTATCCATTAAAAGAGTTGTCCAGCTTCTACTAAATTATTGACTATCCTCAGGACAGGCCATCGCCAGTTGATCAGAGGGGGTCCAACATTCCACACCCACGACTTTTAGCTGTTCAGGGCTGGAAGTCACCGTGTAGTGAAGTCAATTTGAGCAGCGCCACAGCTCTGTCCACTGCACAATCAACAGAGCTTCCGGTGACGGAGCTATACTCATATATCTAATCGGCAGGGGTGCTGGGTGTCAGATCCCTGCCTATCAGCTAATGATGGCCTGACCTGAGGACAGTATAAGCTAGACAACCCCTTAACCTCTTCCTGAAGCAACGATTTTCCATTTTTTAAAAAATTCTTTTAGTTTCTTTTTTTAATTCTATGCTTTCCCGTAACCGTATTTTTTTTTTATTTCTCCATTCACAAAGCTGTATGAGGGTTTGATTTATGTTGGACAAGTTGTACTATCTATAGGCACCATTTACTATTGCACATGATGTAGTGGGACGATGCATCCATCGAAATGGGGAATCGGAAAAAAAACGCTGTGCTTCCATTGTTTTATGGGTTTCATTTGTGTTTTTCTTGCGTTTTAATGTTTTTAAAAAGTAAAAAGCTGAAAAAATATTTTTTTTCTTTTCATTGCTATATTCTGAACCACATAACCTTTTATATTTATTTCTATCATTGGCAGGAACAGAGCTAACCACCTTGCTCCTTCCCTTTTAGTAGCAGGGACTGGTCCTGTTTCCTGCCAGGAGGGGGGCTCTGGTCTAGCTAGGAAGAATAGAAAGGAGTTCCTGTTCTGATAGAGAGAGCGGAAGCACATGTCAGAGCTCCCCCTCCCTGGAACCGTATCTTATTTCCTGTGAGATCAACACTCCAGAGGGAAACTCAGGAACCCAATATTCTACTCCTATGAGCACAACTTATTCCTGCCTCAAGACAACACTTGAGAGGCAAGACAGCAGAGTGATCGGTGAAATACAGCTTTACAGGAACTGCTGCAAGGTGATGGACAACAGCTCAGACACCACCATCTACCTAAACCATTGCTAGGCGAGACTAACATTAAGCTTCTACTACAGTGGACTCATATCCAAAAGTGCTTGCTAGTGCCAACTTAATGCCATTCAGCCTACCACCATACTTTCTCATCTGGTACTGCAGTTTGTACTTTATATTGCTGGATGTGCAAGTTATATTTTACACTGAGTAATCAGAGACCGTTATACATTTACTTCTGGCCTGATTCTTCAGACTACTCTTTCATTGCATTGATCCCCAGGAAGCAACGACCTGAGGCAGTACACTATGACACAACACCTCATCAGGGCCACTACCACTCCCATCCTCTGCTCTGGCTTTTCGGGGGCTCACTGCACATATTTAAATAATTTTGGTTAGCCATTTTTATTACTCGTTTTATGAAGTTTTTTTTATCACAGGAATACATCTTGCAGTATAATGAACGAAGATAGTTGTGGAATATATCACCTGATTCTGCCATAAACTTGCAAATTTGCATTGAACAACTGTGTATGTTTATTTCAAAGAAGAGTAGCAGATTAGCCCCTGCCAGATACCCCTATAGTCGATTATTCCCCGTGAGAACAAAGGATCGGCCATGTTGAAATAGATTTCCCACAGTGAACTTTGCACTGTACTAACGGGGTCACTCACTGTACAGAACACCATGGTTCCTTCATTTTTTGGAAAGGTGTCTAGATGTCTCCTGACATTGCAATTGTCTACTGATTAGTGCTTGAAGGATCAGACTGGTGGTTGTCAATCTTCCCTGTTGCTTTCCCTGGGCTAGGTTTTGACAAAACACAGCATCCTTTCTTCCCTCGACGCATACCCTGGTGTTGAGTCTCCTGCATCTTGGTAGTTGGTGTAAATAAATAAGTCTCTTTTTACTAAAGTGCAGAATAAGAGTACAAGACACAGTTCCAAGTAGATCACAATGCAGTTCCTCTCCAGCAGTAATGATGGAGGTTGTAGTACTTTTTCTCTCTGTCTCTATCTAAAGTACCTCTGCAGAACCTTAGACATGCAATGAGGTTCTTGTAAATGATTCTGCAAATTCCCTGGCTGAGGGGAGCTGATTTAAGACATAGCCTGCCAAAATGTCTCCAAGTGTGCAAGTTTGCGATAGCAGAGTTCCCTCTCACAGCAGTAAGGTCTCTCTATGCCATAAACGTGCACAATACTTTGCTGTCTGACTCCAATGCATGGTCCTGTAGATTCTGGACCTTCTGTGAAGCACATTTGATAAAGTTGCCTTCTTAACCAAAGATGAAAGTTCTCTGAGCTTGGGCCTTCACTGTAGCATAGCTAGACTCTACTACTAACCAGGGGGCTGACCCAGATCCATTACCTGGCAACCTAAGGGTATGAGCCAATGTGTTAACCCTAAATTGTCCATACAGTGCTATTAGGTGTACAAATACAGTTAACAACATTTCACTTAGCAACATAACATTACAACAATTTACCATTTACTGCACCATGTAAATATATTGTGTTCTATTATGTTGTCAGATAATACATTTTAACGTTTCACAGCAAAAGAGGCAATATGGACAATAACAATACATTAGTAAGTGCCTTGTATTAACTTCTACATGATAAATGCTATTTGCTGAAGCAAGACCACCCTTTCAAGGAAGATTTGTATGTACTAAAATTAACACTTAATTGTTAACAAGTACAATAAGTTCATATTTGCCAAGAGATGAGAAATGTATTCTTACTCGAAAAAATGGACTGAAGCCAAAATCAGCAAAGCACTTGACATTTATAAGTAATGTAAAGAGATATCAATATTCACATAATGTCACACTGCTGAAGCTCAATCATTCATTTTACTTAGAATTTCACTGTTCTGGAAGGTGCCGTGTCACTACTTAGAGGCTTTCTGAGAGCTTGAGTAACGTCTTCAAGGTAATTGTGAATGATTGCATATACATTAAAATAATGGACGTTTAATGCTTGCTCTGACACCATGCACAGACTGTGATGCATGAAAAATACGTGCAGCTAACTTCAATTGAGGTGATTATAGATATTGTCATTTTCTAGATTTCTTTCATGATTTATAACGGCGATATAATGAATGTTGCAAATAAGGAAATTTAATATTTTTGAATATTACCCTTTTTGGGCAATCCTTCAACCAGAAAAACTGGCAGCCGGTCAAAACAAATCAGACAGATTAGACAAAAGGGAATAAATAAATCATAAGAAGAACAGCATTAATGTGCGGTCCTCTATCACTGTGTGAAATAAAACCAAGCAATACACGTAACTAGCATAGCTGGGGGGGGGGAGATGGCAAAACGCCCTATTGAGGGCAGACTTGTAGGTTTTCATTGATGATAACCTCTACGGATGTAGCAGAGTTAGCACTCAAGCTCAGATGGGCTCATACAATTTAATCAAAATTTAAGCAGAGAATCTCACTTTTATGTGTATAGTGAATGTAGTGGTAATGCAATTTAGGCCAGGGTTGCCAACCATCTGTAGATTCATAGTCAGTCTGTAAAAACAGGGTGTTTTCTTCTGCCATCCAGAAAAAAAACCGGTCCGTGAATCTTCTTTAGTAGTCACGTGCATTTGCTGTGAATATTGTGGATCCATGCAGGTGCCGCCTATGATGTACAGTAGGCCACAGGCCTCTTCCATGCCATCCTGCAGCCTAATGTTACAGTACCTCTGTCCCGGCACAGGTAGCACCCCGCATGATGATGTCATCACATCTGCACGTTCGTGATGACGTCATCGCACGGCAAGCTGCCTGCACCAGGACAAATTGAACTCAGGCTGCAGGCTGGGTAGAAGAGGCCTGCAAGTTGTGTCCTACATCATGGACAGCGGCATGGAAAAGGATTCAGGTAACTCTTTAATATTTGTTTTCATTTCACTGCAGTGCTGAGCTACAGATCACAGGGGCACTATAGGGACTATCTGAACTACTGGGGGCACTACAGGGGGCTATCTAAACTACTGTGGGCACTATGGGGACTATGTGAACTACTGGGGGCACTACAAGGGGTTAATTAAATTACTGGGGGCATTACATGGGGCTATCTAAATTACTGGATGCACTATAGGAGGCTATCTAAACTATTGGGTGCACTAGAGGGGACCGTTTAAGCTACTGGGGGCACTATAAGGGGTATTAAAATTACTGGAGGCACTATGAGGGGTATTATAATTACTGGGAGCATTATAGCAGGGCCTTATTATTTCTGGGAGCACTACTGGAGGCACTGTGACAAAAGTTATTTCTATTATGGGGAATTATTACTATTACCAGGAGTACTATTGGGGGTTATCATTATTTGGTACAATATGGAGGGCACTACTGCTAAAAGGGCTACTCGTGGAGCATTATCACTTATGGGGCACTATTACTAATGAGAGCACTCTGGGAGAGAATTATTAGTATTAGTGGGACTTTGGGGACCACTGTTACTATAGGGGGCCTACCTATATGGCACTGTTATTTCTGCAGTATACTATTTGGGGACATTGGGGAGCACAGCAGGCACAGTATTGGGCGTAGCAGCAGGATAACACTGTTGGGGCGCCAGGAGGAGGAGGATGATAGAAAAGTTGGTAATCTAAGTGTCTTTGTGGAAAACTCTGCAGAGAGAAGATGTGGCTGAAAGAACTTGTCATGGCGGTCTGGGCCAAATAGAGAAGATGAGAAAAGAGAATATCTACATCAGGCGGACATCACTGGATTTAAAAAGTATGTGGTGCTGTATCATTTTGTAGGTTTGGTATTGGTGAATGTAATATCCGTCCAAATATGTGTCACCTATTTCTTCAGCGCCATTTTCTGAAGCTCTGGTCTGTTAACAAACTGCAGCAAGGACTTGCCGGTATATGGCATGTTACTGCTGCAGCCAATCACCAATCAGTGGTTTAATGCTGTGGGCAGTCATTGGCTGCAGTGGTCACGCGCCATACACCTGCACATCAGTGTACACATCATCAAAACTGTGACATATGTGCACACTTGCCCATTACATCCCTGTCAGTCTTTGTTTACATGGCAGCAGCAATGATGCCAGAAAGTCCAGCACGTCACATGCATCATCACTACAGCCATATAAACAAAGCACTCAGACCAGGGTCGGTTTTAGACAAAATGTGGCCCTGGGCAAAATCAAAAGTGGGGCCCAAAACCTTGTAATTCGTATTCGTAATAATGTACAACCAACACAGTTACATTCTGTTGATTCTGGCCCTCCCTCACAGATTTACACCTCATAAAGCTCCTCACACAGTTCTTCACCCTGTTTGCCTCAGAATACGCCACATGCCCCCTCCCCTCACAGCAATGAGTTCCCCTCACTCACGGCATCTGAAAGTGTTAAAAAACGTAAGCGTGGGATTCCTCTTCAGGTGCGCTTTCCCCAGCGGAGATCGGGGGAAAGCACCCTGTTCTATAAATACTAGTACTAGTCTTCCAGGCTCATTGTTATTATATCCCAGTTCAGGGCACTAGATGGCAGCACTGCACTGTGATATAGTGATTTCTATACAGACGAATGGAGCAATTTACATCTGATGATTGTAAGTTTACTTAACAAAAAGTAAAAAAAAATGTAAAAAGTTTTGAAAATATTAAAAAAAAACTTAAAAATTAAAATTATCCCCATTCCCCAAAATAAAAAGAAAAAAAGAATTATGGGCATCGCTGCATGCGAAAACGCCCATACTATTAAAATATTTTAAAAAGTCCGCCCATATGGTGAATGGAGTAACAAAATTTTTTATTTTTTTTTAAAAAGGCACAGTCGCGTTTTTTTTTATCACTTTATCTCCCAAGATAATTAAATAAAAAGCAATCAAGTCATACACACCCCAAAATAGTATTGTGAAAAACTACAGCTCGTCCCGCAAAAAATAAGCCCCCACACATCTTCGTAGACATAACTATAAAAAAGTTATGAGGGTCAGAATATCAAGATGAAAAGAAAAAAATAATTTTTTACGAAGTGAGTCCTGCTGAGACTTAGCTTGCTGCAATGAGTGGGTCTATAGACGTCCTGAGCGGGGGTGCTGTTAGGTTTGCCACCTTTCCTAACAGCCTCTATTTTTTAAATCTTCTGAGGTTTTTCAACACTGACTTAGCACTGAGCTCTATAGCTCAGTGGTTAAGGTTCCTGCCGTTGTTGGTTGTGAGTTCGAATCCCCACAGAAATGTTTCAAAAACAGAGGCTAAATTAGACTTATATATACACAGGGTGTCCCCATGCATAATGACCATACTTGGGAATACCTCTTTTACCTTCATAACACTGACTCCATATATGGCCATATATGAAGTCAGAGCTGGGACTCCTAAGCCGGGAAATTCCCCACTCTGGAGTCCCAACTGCGGGGGGCAGGGGGCCCCTTGGAGGATTGGGGCCCTGGGCAATTGCCCAGTTTGCCGGCCCTGACTCAGACTAGAGTGGCGGGGATGTAACAGCTGAAAATTGTTGATTTTTTTCCATATGATGCTGCCATATTTTATTTTTAACTACTGAACTCCTTTTTATTCTGGGGTGTTTTTGATTCAAGGGCATTTTGAGGGCGTGGAAAAGGGGCATGTCCTCTAGAAAGGGGTTGGGTGTATGTCCGTAAAACATTTGGGCTGTCCAGAAAAATTTTAAATTTGATTTAGACTCCATATAATTAATGTTTGCAGAATACTGCTGTATCTTGTGTTGACTGTCGCAACTTGTTTTATAGTTATATAGTTTATAGGTTTTTTATTATTGATTTAGAGTATTGTGAGCTAAAAAAAATGTTGTAATAGCTTTTTATTAAACTTTTTCCACCATTTGGCTTCTGCAGTTTCTGTGTTTCACAGTACATAGCAGCTACAGAAATCTGTTCTGTGATAAATCCATCCGAGAGCACATCAGGCAGCATTCTCTAGTCCCTCTCTAACCACTCCTGAACAAACATCTATGCTGAGATGCTCTTTTTAACTCTGTTCTGGATAAGTCATGAATCCTGAACTGGGGAACCCCACTATTACAGTAATTTGAAATTGAGTCTTCTAATCCAGAAAACCCCTTTAAAGTGTACCTAACCTTTTGAACAAGTTTATTAAAATGATTCTAAATTCCATTAAACTAACTTTTTAATACACTTTATTCATTTTTTTTCTCGTTTTACATGTCAGCGGTGTACGGGTATATAGTGATGTACAGGCAGGAGCATGCAATGAATGCTTGTGCCTGTGCCAGCTCTGCATGGCCAATCCCTCCTCCTGCCTGGCATAGTATTTCTGATGATCTATGCCAAGCTTTAGCAGAGCGGGCACAGGCAGGAGGAAGGATTGGCCATGCAAAGTTCCTGTCCATGTTTACTTCTCTCTACTAAAATCTCTCCATAGCTCATCGATGCAGGAGAACCTGTACCAATGTGCTATGCAGAGCTTTCAGCGAATCAAACGGGCACAAGCAGGAGCTCCGCATAGCACATCCCTGCTCCTGCATGTACTCGCTCTGCCAATACCAGGCATAACACATAGAATGTGCTATGCCAGGCTTTAGAAGAGTGGAGCTGGCACTGGCAGGACCAGCCAGGGGCGTATCTATAGGAAGTGCAGAGGTAGCAGTCGCTACCGGGCCCAGGAGCCTGAGGGGGCCCAAAGACCCTTGTGCCGTATAAGAAGACACACAAAGCACTGAGGGAAGGGGGGCCCAAGATGAACTCTTGCCACCAGGGCCCATGAGCCTTTAGCTACGCCCCTGGGACCAGCGATGTGTGCTCCTGCCAGTACAGCACTCACTGCAGCCCCAGTACAGTACACCGCTGACATCAGATGCCCATTTAGTAAAACTGAAGAAAATAAAGTACAAAAATTAGTTTTATGGGGTTTAGAAAAGTTTTTAATAAACTTCTTTACAAGTTTAGGTTCAATTTAAGGATTGTTTATTTCCTTGTTCACTCATAAATCCACATATTCAGTAATTATATATCTTTTGGGTGTATTAGTAATGATATTGTGGATTTTCAGAAGACGATGGATACTTTATATTCATGCCACTGATAAATCTAAATTATGATCTGTTACATTACTGACATTTTTTCTACTAATAAAAAGTAAAACTAATGCACAGGGCTATTAGCTAATACCCAGTAATTTCTTGTATCTCCAAGGATTTTAAGATATTATTTTAAGACATGGCTATTATCTAAAATTACAGTCCCTCAACATGTATTCAGTCGCTCTTATCATGACAGTATTACACTGATGTAATTGTATTAAATCTGTCTATTCAGCTGCGATTAGTTCATATTTTGATTCTGATGTTTCAAATTTGTCAAGTTATGAGAAAATATCTATGCTATAAATTATTTAGTCCTATGGTATTTTCCCTATACATTACTGCAGTATAAACAACACAAAGCTTTATGGCCAGATTGTAATTTCACTTGTGTTTTATTATAGTTTTTCAATTCATTATAGGTATGAATCATATTAAAAAAAGCTAATGCTGAACTGACTTCGAAATCTTGAAGTTATATGCAGTGGAGTAACTAGAAATGACTGGGCCCCACAGAAAATTTTTGAAAGGCGTCTGCAGCCGATCAATCTGTTTCCTACAGTGTTTCTGTATATAATGTCATTGTATGATATTGTTGAGGGGGCCTTGACAATAAAATCTTTTAGTACTCTTCCTGGGCCCCTTCTGAGTTTAGGCCCCAAAGCAGCTGCTTCCCCTATAGCTACACTGCTGGTTATATGGTGGATGGAGGTTTTGAGGGCGGAGGACAATTTTGCCCAGGATACCTACATTAATCATATAATGAAAGAAATTAATGTGGAATGATTATTGATGATGTTATTGAAAACTATGTAGATTTATTATGACCTCTATTTGCAGGGACCCGGCGCAGGCAGCATGATGATGGCGCAGGTGGTCAAGATTATGTTATTGAGGCCTCTCTACTACCTCTTTACTACCTCATAGGATTCAGGCCTATGAGAGTGAACGTCAGGGACTGGAGCTATTGACTCCCGTACCTCGTCGCTGTGTTTAGACGTGGGGCACAGGAACATTGATGGCCATTTTAGGCAGCCAATCGCCCCTTAGGAGTCTGACGTGCAGTGGCATACATAGAGAAGGAAGGGGCCCATAACAAGGATCAAACTAGGCCTCTTACACAGGACAGAAGGGTTTCTGCCTAAACCCCTTTCACTGACCCTTGGGCCATTCCTTCGGCCATTCCACATTTCCACTGCTTAATTTGTTAAAAGTTTTTCCTTTAGAGCAGTGGTTCTCAACTCCAGTCCTCGGGACCCACCTGCCAGTCAGGTTTTCAGGATTTCCTTAGTTTAGACCAGCTGATATAATTAGCGTCCATCCATCAGGACTTACCACAGGTATTCATTCTGTGGGATATTCCTAAATCCTGACTGGCAGGTGGGTCCCGAGGACTGGAGTTGAGAACCACTGCTTTAGAGGATGGAGTCCTGACTAAGTTTTCACCTCCAGTAGAAGAGGAGATGATCCCAACTAAGACTGGGCTCCCTCTTGCCCTGGGCCCCATAGAAGTCACATGGTCTGCCGCTATGGCAGTTACGCCCCTGTTCAGGTCTTACCATCTATTCGGTGCAGCTTCCTGCTGACAGATCTCCACACAGAGCTGTCAGCTGCATGCTCTCCCTGTTCAGTAGAAGCAGTCACCTTGTCATGAGCAGTACCTTGCAGGTATTTGGGGTCCTTGTAGCAGAATCCCCCTATAAGCATGTCTGTTTCATACCTATTGATATATCTGAACCTACTTCTTCAATGTCTGACTAAATTGCTTTTTATCTAGTAAGTAAACCCTCATTTTAACAAAAATGCATCTGAAATATGTTGTTGGGTTAACCTTTAAGGGAAATTTAATTAAAAATGAATTCAAGATAAGATTCAAATTGCATGTTGTCCAAGAGTCATCATCGTTTGACCTCATCGTCTGAAGAATGCATCACAGTAATAGTGAATAAACATAGTAATCAAATAAAGATGTCCTCGATGCAATGACTCAGAGAATTAACTAAGTATGGAGGAAACATATAAAAGAAGAAAGATGCAGTAGAGAAGGACAACTGATTATCTAGGTTTCTAAAGGTCTGTTACAATGAAGGAAAAATGGTCAAATGTTTTGGCTTTACCACAAATGAATGAATCATTAGGGCTGGGGAAAGCTTTCCTGGTGTTCAAGGAGGTATTTCAAAATTGGCCCCGCAGTCCCTTCAAGGATATGAGTTATGAACGCCTTCGGGGCAAATTTTTATGATTTTAATCATCTTTTCAACTGTTTTTGTCCTACAGTGTTAAATTTCAGCCAGTACCGTATATTACTTTCAGTTTCACACTGAGCCATCAGCTTCCTGCTCTGATGACTCAATTTTAGCCCTTATCTCTGAAAGATCATAAACACTCATTATAGCTCAATTCTTATTAAACTGAACAATAGGGCTTAAATAAGTGGTTATGAACTGTCAGGAATTCGGAGATAAGCGCGATACATCCAATCATCAGAGCAGGAACCTGAAGGCTGACTACCTGACATGCCTGTTTTAACAGCTTCATGCATTCCACATGTAATAATGATTCAGGAGCATCTATTCTTATGTCTCTATGTTGTGCCATTCCTTTATTATTTCTACTAGAATTTATGAATGAATTGCTAGCAGTCTGCAGTAAGGGTACAGAGGGGTAGTAACAAGTTGGGAGTGTGTAGTCTGCACAGACTCACTCTATCCAATTAGTGCTCCTGATTTCAGACTATGCAGGGACACCCCCCCAACTGGTTACCACCTTGCTATACCCTTACTGCAGGCTGCTAGCCATGTGCGGTCCGCAAAATGCGGACAAGTGAACAGACCCTTAACCTGTAATATTTTTATACTCAAGAAATGCATTCAGGCTCCCCTTGAACTCTAGTGGTGAGCTGACAACCTCCTCTGAGAGCGAGCCCCAGTCTCATTGCTCTTACAGTAAAGAACCCTTCTTTCCTCTAGATGTAAATGATGTCCTCTTGTCACAGTCCTGGTATAAATAGATCCCAGGCAAGATATCTGTATTGACTCTTGATATATTTCTACATGGTTAATGGTTTTTCTCTCAGTGATTTTTTTTGCTAAACTCATTAACCCTGATTGATCTTTATTGCAGAGGCTATAAAAAACTTTTAGTAGGAATACTAGAGGAAGGGCACAACTCAGAGTCATAAGAATAGATGCTCCAGAATTATTACACGGCGAATGCGAGTAGTTACTAAAACATGTAAAGAGAAAAGAAAGGTCCTCTTTAAGATACTGTTTGCATTCTCTAGGGTAGAGTCTAAAGAGTCGATAATCACTGGATTAATCTTTCTATAAACTCATGTTAAAGAATTTGAATCTGATGTGTAGGGAGGTTAGTACCAGGCACACGTACAGGCACATAGGTGACAGATGAAATATTTAGCTGTCTGAAAATATTAACTATAGTACTGAAGTATTCCTATCCAGAAACTCTCTGGGATTCACCCACTGAATACAGATTTTGTGTTCCTGTCCCCCATGGTATCTATATGTCCTAATATTTTTACAGTTTTTAGACCCTTTAATGGCAAATACTTTTTCTCATAGGCAACATTGATGCTGAATAAAATACATTGTATAAATGTGTGAAGTAGATCTGTAGCGGTAGGCAAAATGGGATCAAATGCAGTCCGAGACCCGGAAGTCCAATGTAAATGTATAGCCTTTACATTCAGGCCCAAAACACAAATCAATGAGGTCATGATTAAGGATTTTAAATCCAAAATGCGTCGACCATGCATGTGGTACCTGCTCACACCATAAATACATTTTTTATGGAAGCCTTGGGTGCTGAAGTTTTTTTATTCATATGGTGTCCTGCTTACTCCAGGTTGCGATTATGGATGTCCCCTATTATGAAAAGTTGGAGATGACTGTCGTTCTAACGCAAAACACAATCCAACCATTGCTTGGCTGAGCACAAACTAAATATATTTCCCTGGCTATACAAGGGCTATATTTACTACCCACCACTCAAAGAAAGTAAAATTAAAGGGGTTTTCCGGGATTTAACCCCCACCATCAGCTGTTTGAGAAGGCACCGGCACTCCCGTGAGCGCTGAGGCCTTCTCTCAGCTTTTCCTAGGCCAGTGACGTCACGTTCATCGGTCACGTGGCTGTGGAGCGGCTCAGTCCCATTCAAGTGAATGAGGCTGAGTACAATACCAAGCGCAGCCGCTGAACAATGTGAGCTAAGAGAAGGCCTCGATCGGGTGTCGGACCCCCACCGATCAGATATGATGACCTATCCTGAGGACAGGTCATCAGTAATTAACTCCCGGTAAAACCCTTTAACGTGTTTTACCTCACAGTAAGAGCAAATGTCCATTTTGAGGCTAGCTTTCACAGTAACACTCTCCCCAGGCAGGTTCTGTCTCCTCAGATGACTCTCTCTCTCTAGGGCACACCTTGGGAATGATAAGCCCCACTACCAACCTGTTCATTATTCCATAAAAATCCAGGCCTGAAAACAGGACTTACCAAAGCCCTTAGGGTCCATTCACACGAACATAAATGTTTTGGGGTCTGCAAGAAATGCCTATTCTTGTCCACAATTTTGCGGGGCCGCAGAATGGAACTACGGTTTGCTGTCCAAATCTTTTGCTGCCCCTTTGAAATTAATGGGTTCACTCCTGTTCTGCAAAATTGAGGAACGGATATGGATCCAGAAATACGGTTGTGTCAATATACCCTTAGGCTACGTTCACATATGCAATATGAACTCCAGCAGCCTGATCTGGCAGAGGAACAAACTGCTAGAGTTCACCATATCCAGCATAGCCAGATAGAGCCACATACCACTGGATCCTCATTGGCTACTAGAAAGTGGCTGGATCCCAGACAGATCTGGCAGTGCGCGGCCCTATTCAGCTATGTAAGATATGCTGGAGCCTAGTACACATATGAGGGAAATTTAGGGAAATATATTGATCCCCGATAAGATTTTCTGTCACTCTCTCACATAAATATATGAAGTAAATCAAATGTTTTTGGCCTTTTTTACAGTGGGCCCCATGAAAATTGCATCCGTATTTTGTGGATTCACAATCTGAGGACTGCAAAATGGATACGGTTGTGTGCAGGAGGCCTTAGCCTCTGACATCACATCCATCGGGCACATGGCTTTTGTGCAGCTCAGTCCTATTCAAGTGAACGGGACTGAGCTGCAATAGCAGGCACAACCACTCTACAATGTACGGTACAGTGCTTGGAATATTATGAAGTAGCTAATTGGCAGGGGTTCCGGAATCGGACCCCCATGATCAGATAATGATGATAAGGGTAGGGCATTGTTATTTAATTCCCAGAAAAACTCCTGTAGGGATAATTCACACAACTGTGATCGGCCTGGGAAACACCGTCCATGTGGTGGCCGCATCTCCCGAACCAACAGCAACTCCCTGACCCGAACTGACTGCATCATAGTAATTTACCGATATAGTCAGTTCATATGTGATCATCATGTGAGGACAGCACAACAGATCCGCAATCACATATGAAGTGACTGTATCATAAATCACTAGGATACAGCCTGTTCTGGTCAGAGGCAGCCGCAGTCAGCCTGATAGATGCGGCTGACGTACGGATGTTTTTCTAGGGTTGATCATGGTCGTGTGAATCAGCCATTTCACCACTCCTGACATTCTTGTTTTAATAGCTGCATGCATTCCCCATGTAATAACAATCCTGGAACATCTATTGTTATGTCTCTATGTTGTGCCATTCCTTTATTATATCTACTAGAAGTTATGAATGCCATGTTTACACTGTGCAGGTACACACCCCCAACTTACCTCCCCTCTGTACCCTTACTGCAGACTGCTAGCAATTCATTCATAACTTCTAGTAGATATAATAATAAGGGAATGGCACAACATACAGATATAAGAATAGATGTTCCAGAATTGTTATTACATGGGGAATGCACGTAGCTATTACAATAGGCAGGTCAGGAGTGGTGAAAGGCCCTCTTTAAAGGGGTTCTCCAAGACCTGAAACATCATAATAAAATCTACAAACGTGCCTGCTTGTAAAATGCTTGTGAAATCACATTGACATTGCCCTTGTGCCTTTGTCAACGGAACGTCATCAACCTGACCAAGGCTGGGTCCACCTTAGGCTTCTAAGGTCAACCCAAAGTTGTCCTCAATGCTCATGTTCTATCATTGAATTATATTGTGCTTGCGCCTGGTGTTTTCTGGGATTGAAATATTCAATGTCCAATTAGTGGGGTCTACAGCATGGAGGTGAACTGGGAGGTCCTACAGCGAGGATGAAGCCTGCAAACCCACATAGCGGTGGAGAAGGACCAGAGGATGCCAGACAAACCCAGAAAAGGCAGATAAAGATAAAAAGGATGAAATACGATCTTGGTACAATAAAACGGCGCAAAACAATCAAACTGTAGGAAGCATTAGGCTTCAGAGAAGTCCTTTAGCATAATGAAGGCATAAATCTTGCAGATAGTAAGCTCTCGTGGGCAGGGTCCTGTCTCCCTCCCTGGCAGTCTGTCAATAGTTTCATGTATATCGTATTTGTATTTTTTATATTATGTATATGTAACCTCTCTTTTGTGTACAGTGCCATGGAATTAATGGTGATTTCAAATAAATAATAATAAAAAAACTATTCTCCACTTCTGCATATACATAGTGTAATATATAATAATGTGTTAGTACAATTATTTAGGCTGAGATGTACATAGCTAACAATACATTGCCTGTCTCAAAGCTAAATGTTTTGTTTGTGTGAGTGTACAGTATTTATTCTGCAAATATTAATGTAGTATGTGTTACTTTCTAATTAAACAGGTTATACAGGATTTCTAGTGGAGCGCTGGCAGCCACTTGATCATCTCAAGAACCTGAAGGCTAGTGAACAAGTCTATAAATTAGTCTATTAGCATTTACTTTCTATAAATTATCATTTTTTTTAAATAAAAGCTAATGTAGAAAATGGCATTGCACAGCAAACAGTCAGAGTCCAGTTGTCATCTGCCTATTACTTGTTAAAAAGGAGTGCCTGTTATGGCCAACTCCTTAACTTTTTCATGCTGGGTGCCGGGTGGAATCGTCCTATGTGCGCGCCGTCCTGCTCCTCCTGCGCTGTGGAGACCTGCCGGGAGCATGTAAGTATGTATGTGTATTTATATGTGTATATGTATGTCTATGTCTGTATGTGTGCAGGTGACGGATCCGTCATGAACTCCATTGAAAGTCAATGGAGGACGGATCCGTTCACCATTGTGTCACACCAAACGGATCCGTCCCCATTGACTTTCATTGGGGGTCATTCCGGATCCGTCTTCGTGCGGATGCCTGGACCAGAGAGCAAACCGCAGCATGCTGCGGTTTGTTCTCCGGTCTGAAGACGGAATGGAATGCTTTTAGGAGCATTCCGTTGTCTTCAGTTCAGTTTTGTCCCCATTGACAATGAATGGGGACAAAACTGAAACTTTTTATTTCGATATTGAGCCCCTATGACGGAACTCAATACCGGAACTATAAAACGCTAGTGTGAAAGTAGCCTAAGTAGTCTTTTCCGCCATCTGGGGAACAGACGACTCCTTATCGCTGCTCTCTGACATTATAGCTCAGTTCTTATCTTACTGATAAGAATGTGGCTTCAATAAGTGTTTATGACCTCTCAGTAGTATAGAGATAAGGGTTATTAGATGACCGGCACAAAGTGAAAGTGAAAGTACCATTCACACACCGAGAAAAAATATTAATCCTTTATGACAGAACTGCTCAATATTTTTAATGAAGGCCAATTAAAAATGTGATTTTTAGCCCAAAATGAGAAAAATTCAATCATTCAACAATAATTGCCTCCAAAGGTGTACATAGCCTTTAACTGAATAACTGATATTGTGACTCACAAATTAAAGAGGTTTTCCCACAGTAGAAATTTAGTACATCTCCACAGGATAGGTGATGAATGTTCGATCAACTGGGACCCCTACCTCAACTAGGAACCCGATAATGACTGGGAACCCTACAAATTACTAGAATGGGGTCCCAAGCCTTCCCACCACCACCACCATTGCCCCTCATTGCACCACCATATTGAGATTTGCGAACATTCATTCATAAAGAAAACATGATCAGAGTTTCCATAATATATCCTAACTACATCTACATATTATTCATATGCATTTTCATTCTTCACAGATGATATTAATTGAAAAAGGGAGAAACAGTGTCTACAGCCCAAACTCCAATTACCTTTTTGG
Organism: Rhinella marina; assembly: GCA_900303285.1. Lineage (NCBI taxonomy): Eukaryota > Metazoa > Chordata > Amphibia > Anura > Bufonidae > Rhinella > Rhinella marina. The sequence goes on from ONZH01005059.1 coordinate 64,734, forward strand.
AGAAACTGACCAAGAGCCCTGGAGATTGATGGAGATTGATACATTAATGTAAATACAATTTTTGTATAGCTACTGAATTATTCAGAAAAACGTATCTTTATAGTGCCAATTAATTTATTTCTTTGTCCTGCTCACTGAGAAGGCTGCACATGCTCAGTTTCATCTTTCAACAGCTGTGAGCTGTGTGTGGGAGAGCATGGACACGCCCCCTGAGCTGTGATAGGGAGACCATGGACACGCCCCCTGAGCTGTGATAGGGAGAGCATGGACACGCCCCCTGAGCTGTGACAGGGAAAGCTGAGACACACCCCCTGAGGTGCAGCAGAAAAAACACTCCCCTTCAGCTGTCAGCTTGATATAAGTCTAGCAGAGCAATGAACGGGGATATCTCGTGTGCAAACCACAAAAAATGTGGATCGAGTCCTAAGATCTTCTCCTATTACTGTTCCAACAAACATATCCACAGGATATGCCATAGATCCCACTTCTGGGACCCACACCTATCCCTCCATTAGGGATTGTGTGACCCTTTCCCATCTGCAAGAGGCAGCCAGAGGTAGTTGGGACTATGGAAATAGAAGAGCAGGCTGTGCTATGTTTTCCCTGTAACTCTTGTTGGTGCCCTCTGGCATCCAGGGCACATGCCGTGCCAGCCTCCAGTAGCATTGCCCCTGCAGACGTCAACCACACATGAAGGTATAAGATTATTATTACTGTCTAGTTTTGTGATCAGAACAGGCAACATTGAATATTCAGGAACAGGTGGAGATATTCTTTCAGCTGCCAAGAAAGACTGTATTGGAGCTAATGCATAGAGAGTGATGGCAGGGACTCTGCCTGCTAGGTGCATATATTACAATTAGTTTTGCTGTATATTTTCCGTTCTGATTCTACTTTGTGCTTGTTTTCCAGCTTGCAGTGACACTCTCCTCACTGTGATAAAAGTACGACGTGCATTGCTTTATAAATAAATGCCTGCGAAACCTGACTTTTCTATTTTTATATGAACCACTGTCAGCATGCCTGGCTTAACATCTCAATAACCTCTGGACTTAAAGGGGTTGTACCAAGATTGATGTAAAAACTGAAATTCAGACATCATATAATACATGACAATCTCTTTATAATAAAGCTAGGACCAGCCCTGTACCTCACATAGGTCCAGAGGTCTCCCCATTTATGGCTCCAGTTGTTCTGCTCGATGTTTTTCAGGCTAGAAGCTCAGCGGGCACGTCTTTCCCTGTAAAGGGTGTATTAGACACCCCGATGCCACAAACGATTGTGAGGAGAGAAGCGTTCCCTCCCGGCAATTGTCAGATAGCTAGTGGAAGACACCGCTGCTATTACATGCAGAGATGTCCTCCATGGCGTGGGGAGGAGAGATCGCTATGCCATCTCTCATCCCCATGCAAGGCAGCAGTGTGCCGGTGGCAGATCGCTATTACACAGCGTGATCTGCCGCCGGCACCATTGTCATTTTTAAGCATGCTTAAGACTCATAATTGCGATTGCTCTTTGGCGATCATCTGGACGAGGAACGCTCGGCAGTCTAATACACCCTAAAAGAAGATATGACTGGTGGTGGTTGAAGATTTAAACTGAGCACGTGCGACCACCTCAGTGAGTTCAAGAAATAAGGAAAAGAATAAACCCCAGGTGGCGCTATACACAAACATTTTATTGAATAGCTCACTGGCTACATAAAAATGTTTAATTCCATGCAATTACAAACGTATTCAGCTCCAGATACTGGTTTAAAAATGTAGAATATTTTTTGTGGCACAACCCCTTTGAAGGGAGTTTGTCACCTATTTTGAGCATTTTAGACCGCTCATATCACGTTATAGCACAGTTGCCCAACATAAAAATACTACCTTTATTGTGTCTTTCCCATGTCCACAAGCTGAAAAAAAACACTTGCAGATAAGGAAAAAGCACCAGCCTATGTGCACTCCTATGGTACCGGCCACCAAAGAGGCTGAAGCTTTTTCATATAGTGTGCAAGCAAGGCCACCGCTGATGGATTGTAAGGTGGTCTGTAACCATGGAAACGAGTAGTATAATGTGATGGAAAAATGAATCCAGACAGCTAAGGAAGCAATATGGACAATCACAATACATTAGTAAGTGTCTTGTATTAAAGAAGAACTCCCGACAAAAATGTTATTCCATGTCCTGCTAGAAATGTACATGATGTAATCTGTAGTGAATGTCATTTTCTTACCAGTGTCTGAATTTTTTACCTCTTTCATCCTGAAGTTTCTTATCTGCGTCATGTGACCAGCAATTAGACCCACCAACTCACACATAGACTTATGTGTGGACAGGAAATCTAATTCTCTATGTATTCCTATGAGACTGAAAGTGAGGCTCCCATAGGAATGAATAGAGCAGTTACTGGCTTTCTGTCCTGGGTCAGTTGCAGGTCAGGGAGTTGGTCACATGACCCAGCTACAATAAGAAGAGAGGTTATTACTCACAGAAACAGTCACTGATAAGAAAATGACAATCACTACAGATTATATCATGCACCTTTCTAACAGGTCAGAGAATAAAGTTTTTTGCGGGAGTTCTTCTTTAACTTTCTCTACATGATAAATGCCACTTACTGAAGTAAGACAACCCCTTTAAGCTGCAGATTGACTTAATGGTAAATGGTTGACTGTATTTGCATCATTAAACTATAGTGCCTACTCTATAGACTCTTGATATGTGACTTAAAATGGGTTGTACAGAGTTGTCAGCTTTCTTTCATGTTCAGCTCCACTCCTGTCCATTGACATGAATGAGGCTGAGCTGCAATAGGAATTGATATTTAAACAGTCCTCCTCATCATGTTGTTCACATTTTGACATCATGAAACCAAGACGACACCTAACAAGTGATCTACAGTACCTCGCCATTGCGAGGCTTCAAGGAGAATGTTCTCAGATGGAAGTAGCCATTGAGCTTATAGTATCACAGAGTGTCATCAGCAGGTTGTATCAGACATACAGAGAGACTGGAAGAGTCACAGAAAGGCATAAAAGTGGACATCCTTTGGCCACATCCCACACTGATGACCGCTTCATTGTGAACAATTCCCTGCAGAACCAGATGATGAATGCCACACAACTCCAGGCACATTTGAGGGAGGTGAGAAGCACCCAAGTGTCACCTCAGACTATTCAAAACCGTTTACATCAGCGTGGTCTGCATGCTAGATGACCTGCAAGGGTACCTGACCACAGGCGTCATTGTCTTGCATTGGCTAGAGAGCATCTACATTGGACAAGGGACAAGTGGGCCTCAGTGCTAATTTCACTAATGAAAGTCAATTCATGCTTAGCAGAAATTATGGCCACCAATGATGTTGGAGACGCCAAGGAGAACGTTATGCATCAGCCACTGTTTGCCTTTGGTGGTGGTGGTGTTACAGTGTGGGCAGGTGTGTCTACTCAATACAGAACTGCCCTACACTTTGTGAATGGTACAGTGACAAGCCCATACTACTTGAATAACATCATTAAGCTCAGCGGGCACCGCCATACGGCTATATACGTCCTATCTGCACATGCCCCATGCAGATAGCACGTATATACACGTGCAGGTGGCCCTTTAATCCCAGCGCTGCAGGTGGCCCTTTAATCCCTTTATTACCGATTCTGTCTTCTCCTCAGCCGGAGGACAGCCTTACCTCCTCAGCCGGCACAGCAGGAAAGAAGCGGCAGCGCCGCTTTCCTGTGTTAGTCCCGGCGGTCACGTGACCGCCGGGTGTCTCGGGGCCAGAGCAGTGCTGCAGGGTCTAAGGAGACCCTGATCAGCTCTGCCTGTGTGTAATGAGCCCCCAGGGGGCTGTTTTCCCCTGTAACTGGGGCTCCTGTGGATGCCCCAGTTACAGTGGAAACAGTGGGAAAAAAAAGTGTTAAAAAAAGAAAAAAAAAAAAAGTCAGTCCTCCAGAGGTCTTTTAATGACCTCCTGGGGGACATATTATTTGTCAAAAATAAATTAATATATAAGTAAAAAAATAAATAAAAAACAAACAAAAAAAAGTGTAAAAAAAAAATAATTAAACACGCATGCTATATATCAAAACGATCGTCATCAAATAGGGAACCCAATGCAATAATTAATTTGTGCGTCAGTTTTAATATTTAAAAAATAAAAATCTATAATTAAAAAAAAATACTTTTTTTTAATAAGAATTAGCGGTTTTTGTCTAAATTAAACCTAAAAAATATAAAATATCTTTAAAAAAACCATTCTAATAATAAGTCCTAAGTGTCAAGTAAAAAAAATTGCAAAAATTATTTTCGTATTCGAACGGAAAAAAAAAATTAGGGTCACTAAGCCACCATGTGCCCAAATCACAAAAAGTTGCCTGGACATTCAGGCCTTTTATAGGTCCGGTCATGAAAGGGTTAATCCAGTCTCTGCATGAATAACACATGCCTAATTTCATCTTCATGGACGACAATGCGCCGGCTCATCAAGGTCGCATCATTAGGGAATGGCTGTTGAAGACCGGAGCACCTCAAATGGAGTGGCCTGCGCTTATTCCAGATCTGAATCCCATTAAAAAACTATGGGATCAGCTGAGTCACCGGGTAGAGGCTCACAACCCTGTAACCTAGAACCTCAATGACCTGAGGGCTGCCCTTCAAGAAGAGTGGGATGCCACAATGTTAGATTTGTAGACAGTAAGTCGACTTGTGAACAGCATGAGACGTCGTTGTCAAGCTCATTGATTGATGATCAATTGATTAATTGATGCTCATGGACACATGACCAGGTCTCAGAGACATTGACATTTCTTGTATACTCAGCACTGGTGTTGGCTTTTGTTTCAATAAATTGTTTGAGATGAGGAAATCACCATTGCATGCTTCTACTTAAATGCCCTACTTTCATGCTATAATATCACTGTAGTGTGAACTTTTGGGATAATTGGGAGCAGGGCCGTGCATGTGCGGTGCGCTCCCATTCACTTCTATGGGTGCAGCGGGCAGCAGCGCTAGGTGGTGGACGGACTATGGGAATTCGGGGGTCCTCCAGCCACAGCTCTCCCCACTCCGTTCTTCTTGAAGGTGTGGGTCCCACTTCTGGTGATATGCCCCCATTGTCTATGATGGGAATATCCCTTTAATGATGTAATCTAGCTTGTGGCCTCATTCATTTCACAACACGTGCACAGGAAAACTGTACACCTCTTTACTAAAAAACAATGTTAGATTTGTTATTTTGTATTATATTTCTAAGGATTTTGCACTTTTCACTGTATAGCATTCCCTTTATTGTGCCAGTCACTACAGTTACGGCAATACTAAATGTATTTAACTTTTTATGAAATGTTTTCTACTTCTGCACTATGAGCATTAAAAAATTGTTTGTTTTTGTGTCACCATATTGTGGAGTCAAAACTCTGGATAGAGGTGTAAAGACTTCTTTTTTTCGGAGCGAAGAAAACTTTTTTATTGCTACCATTTTGGTATATAAGACCTTTTTATCACTTTCAATTCCCGTATATATATATATATATTATATACACAATTCAATTAACAATATGTAGAATGTAGAACACCAGTATTACAGTATTATGACCTCATACTAGGAAATCTGTCATGGTAACTCAATTCATGGAACCCTAGTCCTGTGACATCACAAGAAACACTATGACATCATCACCTTCTATATCTCGATGTTCCTTATTGGAAAAATCACTGCCTTACAGACTCCCGCGGGGTGAGGTGGTCACTATGCGTTTCGTGATAAACGAAGCAAAAACTGATTTTTTAATGGAGGTCGAGAAGAGGAGAAGAACCCAAAGAGATCGGGTTCTCAGACAGAGGAGAGGAATCAATGATGATCAGAAATCATTGTTCGCTTTAGGGCGAAAAGACTCTCCATCACCGGATATGGACAAATATACCACAAAAATGGCATCTAAAAGACAGAACCTGGAGAAAGCAAGAAAGATCAAGAGACATGAAATCCTTACAGAGAAAAGGAATATGGAGAACCTCATGAAATCTCACTCTGCAAACTCTGCCAATGAAGACCTTCAGAGGACCATTCTTGACACCATGAGGAAAATTGGAGAACTGGCCCCTGAAAGAAGGAGGATAAACAAAGATGCAATCCTCAAAAAGCTGAGAAAGATCATCAGTTCAGAGTTAGAGTTGGAAGAGGTTCACCAAAAAACACCAATGCATGTCCCTTTCTCCAGATCTGAAAGTCATGAGACTCTGAACCTACAAAGAGAGGTAGCCCAGAAAAGAATCAAAAACAACAGAGACTGGGTTGTCCAATGTAGGAGACATCTTATGTATGCCAGACCAATAGTAAATGGAAATGGTGCTTTAAAAAAGTCCAGGTCATCAGATAAAAACATCTCCTTCACAAAGCCCAAGCAAGGCACATGGGTTGTCTCTGATCCCAAAGGATCATTGGAGGAAGATGCTCCAGGTAAGATGGAAATAGTTTAATGTAATAGGACAGGAGGGGTGTTGTGGATGTTACTGTTATTATTATATATCAGGCCTCATTTATCAAAACAATTTCAAACTTTCCTTGTTGCCCATAGTAACCAACCACAATGTAGCATTCATTATTCCATGACATCTTAGGAAATGGAATCTGGTTGCTATTGGCAACAATTACAGTTTTCTCTCAAAGGCCTCATTTTTTGTCTGAAGAAATTGGGCAGCTTCTATAACAAAAACCACAGGGTGAAACCTCCTCCTAAATTCAGTGAGAGGTCACATTGCTGTTCATGTGGCCACAGTTTATTTTCATGACTGTGCCACTTATGGACATGCCCATTCCTGGCGCAGCAGCTGCTGGAAACTGCTGTGGATGTCTACTCGAAGTTTAGCCCCAATTAATTGGAACAAATCAGAAGCAGATCCACAGCATTTACCTTGAAACATGGCAGCAGAAACCAGAGGAATCCACTGGGAATATTTTAAAAAAATGCAAATTCTGCAGTGTGAACGTTCCACTTTGATAAATGAGGCCCCACATAGGATACATTTCTTGCTTGCTTATCTATTATGTTGAGTTTTATGTAATAAAGTAATTTTGTGTCTTCACAGCAGATGGAAGCCTTATTAAACGCTCCAATACAGTGGTCATAGCAGTAGAAGACTTTGGTGATGCCAGTAACCGTACTCCATCCCCTGAAGAACTGGTCAACATTATAAAAAACTTTAACAATCTCCAGTTTCAAAAAGAGCTTGGAGAGGGAGCCTACGGAAAAGTAAGTGGCGGAATATCTTTACACTTTTTATTAGACATATCCTGATAATAAATCAATTTTCATTCCTCAAAGTTCTTCTTGGTCTGATCTGTCTTGATTCTCCTCCAGGTCATCTTGGCATCAGATCCAGTCAGCGAAGAACTGCTGGCTGTCAAAGTCATGGCTAAGAGTCTAATAGAGGACACAATCTCTACAGAGCTAGAAGTCCTGAGAATCGCCACTGGGAGCCGCTTCCTAACATCTATGCGGGCATCTATGGAGACACCAAATGAGTACATCATTGCCATGGACTATATGGCTGGAGGAGACCTGTTTGACCTAATTTTGGAATGGAAGGTGTTTGATATACAGACAACAAGGTAAATTTCCTATAGCTGAATCCTAAAAATCTGCTGCCTGTTCATTGTAGTCCGGTGAGAAGAACAATGACAACAGGAGGAAATATGAATAGGACATCTCTGTGTAATCATCTCATGTTCTCTGTATGATTATGTATCTAACCTCTAATCAATCCTCTGCTTTCTACTCCACAGACTCTTTACAGCAGAGATGGTCTGTGGACTCCAATACCTGCATGAACATGGCATCGTTCATCGGTAATTCCCACATAATATTATCCTTGACTCCCAAGTTGTTTCCTTACAAATCTATTGCGTGAAGTTCTTTCCATGAAGTATCCTCGATAATAAGTGTCTTTCTCTCTACAGTGACCTGAAGCCTGAAAATATTCTCCTAGATGACATCGGACACATCAAAATCGCTGACTTTGGCTTATCAGCAATAAATGTGTTTGGGGAGGACACAATGACAGAATGTCTAGGCTCAACTGGTTACATTGCCCCCGAGGTAAGGACCATTCCTGTCTGATTGATGCAGATAGTAGGACTGAGAAGTTATCGGTTACTTATAGCCACCTTTTTGTAACTTCTTTCATGACCCCAATGAATCCCTATCTAGCCTAGTACTAATACAGACCATTCCCCATAGCGATCTGTGTATAAACCTCCTCCAGTATATTGAGCAGATCCTCAAATGATTTTTTAACAGGTGTTGGACGGTTGAAAGCTACAACCATCTGGTGGACTCATTTTCCTTCGGTGTCATCCTATTTCGATGAGTGTAGGTGACGATCCGTTCTATGGCCAAGGCACACTGGATGATTATTATCTGTCACTGCAGGAGGATATTCCTTCATTTCTACCTGGAATGTGCCCTCATGCCATCAATATCATAGAAGGGGTGAGTAGGATCAGATGTAGAAGGATGGTGATAAGATTTGAACATTTCAAACATTAC
>ONZH01005060.1:0-45839 GCA_900303285.1 Rhinella marina
TTAAAATTATGTGGGCCCAAGAGGTGAGACCTCTTAAAAATTATGGGGAGGCCCAAAGGTGAGACCTCTTAAAAATTTGTGGGGCCAAGAGGTGAGACCTCTTAAATTTTGTGGAGCCAAGAGGTGAGACCTCGATAAAATTATGTGGAGGCCCAAGAGGTGAGACCTCTTAAAAATTATGTTGGAGCCCAAGAGGTGAGACCTCGATAAAAATTGTGAGGCCCAAAGAGGTGAGACCTCATAAATATTGTGAGGCCAAAGGTGAGACCTCTTAAATTTTGTTGGAGGCCAAGAGGAGCATTAAATATATAAATTTTTTATTTCGGAGCATTCTACGGCGGTTAAGGAGGAGGAGGTGAGGAGGAAATGGCACTTCTACAGGCACTTCACTTTGGCTGCTTATCCACTGTTGAGAAGCAAATCCGGTCACTCCACTTGCTGTTCATTTTGATTAGCGTCAGCCTGTCGGCACTGTCGGTTGACAGGCGGCTGCCGCTTATCGGTTATAATGCCCCCGGCTGCGCTGAACACCCTTTCTGATAGCACGCTGGCGGCAGGGCAGGCAAGCACCTCCAAGGCGTACAGGGACAGTTCCAGCCACGTGTCCAACTTGGAGACCCAGTAAGTGTAGGACGCCGAGGGATCGGGGAGGACAGGGTTACGGTCTGCCAGGTACTCCCGCAACATCCGCCGATACTTGTCCCTCCTGCTGATAGCGGGCCCCGCAGTGATGGAAGTTGCACGAGGGGGTGCCATGAACGTGTCCCACACCTTGGAGAGTGTTCCCCTGGTGGCTGTGGGCCTGATCGATGTTGAGGGACTCTGGGAGACCCTCTCCTCTCTGCCGCCAGCGATGGTGGGTGGGAAAATCTCCATCATGTTCTGCACGAGTTCCCTCTGGTATTCCAGCAATCGATTCGTCCTCTCCTCTACCGGAATAAAAGAGGAGACGTTATCTTTATACCGGGGGTCCAGGATTGCGAAGACCCAGTACAGTTTGTTCTCCACTATCCGGACAAACACGTGTGTCCCGGGAAAAGCAGCCCAGCATGAAGTCAGCCATGTGTGCCAGACTCTGAATAGGCATGACGTCACTGCCCCCACCAGAAGGATCACTTGCCATTTCCTCCTCTTCCTCTTCCGCCTCCTCTCCGCCCCATCCGCGCTGAACCAATGGGACGCACACAGCCTGACTGCTACCCTCGCCGCCAGCATCCTCCTCCTCTTCCACAGCCACCTCCACGTCGTCCTCCTCCTCCTCATCCTCCTCCTCCTCCTGCAACTGCCACCGAGAAGCAGACAAAAGTGTGGTCTGACTGTGTAGCTCCGTTGCGTCTCCTCCTACCCCCGTCTCCTCTGCGTGCAATGCGTTCTCCCTTATTGCGATGAGCGATTCTTTAAGGACGCATAGGAGCGGGATGGTTACGCTCACTATAGCGTCCTCGCTGCTGACCTTCTTGGTGGACTCCTCAAAGATACGCAGTACATCGCATATGTCTGCCATCCATGGCCACTCGTGGTTGGCAAACTGAGGGAGCTGAGTTGGAGGCACGCGTGGATTCATAATCTGGTACTCCATCAATGCTCTCTGCTGCTCACACACCCTGGCCAACATGGAATAGGTGGAATTCCAGCGAGTCGGCAGGTCGCACAACAGCCGATGTTCAGGCAAATGGAGGCGTTGCTGGAGTTTTTTTAAGCTAGCAGCAGCTACAGTTGACTTCCGAAAGTGAGCGCACAAGCGCCGCACTTTCACCAGTAGCTCTGCCAGGTTGGGGTAAGTCTTTAGAAATTTTTGGACTACCAGATTAAAAACGTGGGCCAGGCATGGTACGTGATTGAGTTCGGCAAGCTCCAGAGCCGCCACCAGGTTACGGCCGTTATCGCACACGACCATGCCTGGTCCTAGCTGCAGCGGCGACAGCCACATCTCCGTCTGCTGCAATATGGCGTCCCTCACCTCTGGGGCGCTGTGCTTCCTGTCGCCCAAGCTGATGAGCTTAAGCACCGCCTGCTGACGTCTCCCCGCGCCAGTGCTGCAACGCTTCCAGCTAGCGGCTGAGGGCGATGTTAAGGCAGAGGAGGAGGAGGAGGAGGAAGAGGAGGGGGGTTTATCAGAACCCGTGCTGGCAATCTTGGGCGGGGGTGGTAGGTAGGCCGTCTCTGTTTGCGACCCCGTCCCCGCTTCCACAACATTCACCCAGTGTGCCGTCAAAGAGATGTATCGTCCCTGGCCGCAAGCGCTTGTCCACGAGTCGGTGGTCAAGTGGACCTTTGCGCTGACTGCGTACCTCAGGGCCCGCCTGATGTTACGCGACACGTGCTGGTGCAGGGCGGGGACGGCACTCCGGGAAAAGTAGTGGCGGCTGGGGACGGAATAGCGAGGTGCGGCAGCCGCCATCAGGTCGCGGAAGGCCTGCGTCTCCACAAGCCTAAACGGCAACATCTCCAGGGCCAGCAGTTTGGAGATGTGGCAGTTTAAGGCTTGGGCTTGGGGGTGACTCGAGGCGTACTTCCGCCTGCGGTCGAACGCCTGCGAGATGGACAGTTGTTGGGACGAGGAGTGTGAAGGTGCAGGCGAAGAGGCGGGGGAAGGGGAGGCTGAAGGAGAAGGCCCCAAAGTAGCCGAGGCAGAGGCAGATGTGGAGGTGTCCTGGCTGGAGGTCTGGACCGCAGTGGCAGCACACAACAAAGGGGAAGAGGCAGTGGCAGCAAGACCGGGCGCAGGTTGTATTGCGTTTGCTCTCTCCCACTCAGCCCAGTGCTTGACTTCCAAGTGACGCCGCATGCCTGAGGTGGTCAGATTGCTCTTCTCAGAGCCCCTACTCAGTTTTGAGTGGCAGAGTGTGCAAACCGCGCTCAGTTTGTCATCCGCACAAACATTAAAAAATCTCCACACCACAGAAGTACGAGGCCTCGATGGGGGAGCTTCGCGCGACTGCCCGCTGCCGGGAACAGCTTCGGCCCTGCTGGCTGTGGCCTCACTTCTCTGTCTGGACTGTCCTTGCCTGTGGACATCCCTCTGCCTGTGGACATCCCTCTGCCTGTGGACATCCCTCTGCCTCTGGACATCCCTCTGCCTCTTGCTGCCTTTTTCGGTGCTGCGCAGACCACCACCTCTCCACTGCTTTCCCCGCTGGACATCACCCCTGGCCAAGTGGGGTCGGTCATTTCGTCATCCACCACCTCCTCTTCCTCACTCTGCTCCTCCTCCTGCCCACTGGACATTCCAACAGCCTCCCTTGATGGCAACTGCGTCTCATCATCATCATCGCTCATGATAACAGATGCTGGTTCAGGGTCCACATCAGCAGGAGATGGCGAAAACTCAAGTGTTTGGGCATCACTACAAACAAATTCCTCTGCTAGCTCCTGGGATTCTTCCGGCACATCTGAAAAAGGACCCGAAAAGAGCTCCTGGGAGGGGTCAATGGTGGGATGACTCTGTTGGCCAGGTGTGGAGGAAGGAGGGTCAGAGTGAGACTGTGTGGATGACTGGCTGGTGGACAACTGTGTGGAAGCGCTATCGGCTATCCATTGCACCACCTGTTCAACCTGCTCAGGCCTCAACAGCGGTGTAACCCGCCCCCTGCTTAACTGTCCCATAAAGGCAGGGATTCTGGATGAGCGGGATCCTGGCTGACCCTCACCAGCACGCATTGTATCCCCACTGGCTTCAACAAGGCCCCCAACAGCATTTCCGCGCCCCCGTCCTCGTCCACGTCCTATTCCGCTAGCCCCCCTCCGCATTTTATTTTTTTTTGTTACAATATTTTGCCTTCACAGCCGTGTACTAACAGATCAGACGGTGTGTATTAACACCAGGTATATAAAATTATTTTGCAAGAGAACGCACAGTACAGTTGCCAATAAAAAGGCCTATATATTTTATATTTCGAGGTACACAGCCGTGTACTAACAGATCAGACGGTGTGTATTAACACCAGGTATATAAAATTATTTTGCAAGAGAACGCACAGTACAGTTGCCAATAAAAAGGCCTATATATTTTATATTTCGAGGTACACAGCCGTGTACTAACTGTTCAGACGGTGTGTATTAACACCAGGTATATAAAATTATTTTGCAAGAGAACGCACAGTACAGTTGCCAATGAAAAGGCCTATATATTTTATATTTCAAGGTACACAGCCGTGTACTAACTGATCAGACGGTGTGTATTAACACCAGGTATATAAAATTATTTTGCAAGAGAACGCACAGTACAGTTGCCAATGAAAAGGCCTATATATTTTATATTTCAAGGTACACAGCCGTGTACTAACTGTTCAGACGGTGTGTATTAACACCAGGTATGTAAAATTATTTTGCAAGAGAACGCACAGTACAGTTGCCAATGAAAAGGCCTATATATTTTATATTTCAAGGTACACAGCCGTGTACTAACAGATCAGACGGTGTGTATTAACACCAGGTATATAAAATTATTTTGCAAGAGAACGCACAGTACAGTTGCCAATAAAAAGGCCTATATATTTTATATTTCAAGGTACACAGCCGTGTACTAACTGTTCAGACGGTGTGTATTAACACCAGGTATATAAAATTATTTTGCAAGAGAACGCACAGTACAGTTGCCAATGAAAAGGCCTATATATTTTATATTTCAGGGTACACAGCCGTGTACTAACTGTTCAGACGGTGTGTATTAACACCAGGTATATAAAATTATTTTGCAAGAGAACGCACAGTACAGTTGCCAATGAAAAGGCCTATATATTTTATATTTCAAGGTACACAGCCGTGTACTAACTGTTCAGACGGTGTGTATTAACACCAGGTATATAAAATTATTTTGCAAGAGAACGCACAGTACAGTTGCCAATGAAAAGGCCTATATATTTTATATTTCAAGGTACACAGCCGTGTACTAACAGTTCAGACGGTGTGTATTAACACCAGGTATATAAAATTATTTTGCAAGAGAACGCACAGTACAGTTGCCAATAAAAAGGCCTATATATTTTATATTTCAAGGTACACAGCCGTGTACTAACTGTTCAGACGGTGTGTATTAACACCAGGTATATAAAATTATTTTGCAAGAGAACGCACAGTACAGTTGCCAATGAAAAGGCCTATATATTTTATATTTCAAGGTACACAGCCGTGTACTAACTGTTCAGACGGTGTGTATTAACACCAGGTATATAAAATTATTTTGCAAGAGAACGCACAGTACAGTTGCCAATGAAAAGGCCTATATATTTTATATTTCAAGGTACACAGCCGTGTACTAACTGTTCAGACGGTGTGTATTAACACCAGGTATATAAAATTATTTTGCAAGAGAACGCACAGTACAGTTGCCAATGAAAAGGCCTATATATTTTATATTTCAAGGTACACAGCCGTGTACTAACTGTTCAGACGGTGTGTATTAACACCAGGTATATAAAATTATTTTGCAAGAGAACGCACAGTACAGTTGCCAATGAAAAGGCCTATATATTTTATATTTCAAGGTACACAGCCGTGTACTAACTGTTCAGACGGTGTGTATTAACACCAGGTATATAAAATTATTTTGCAAGAGAACGCACAGTACAGTTGCCAATGAAAAGGCCTATATATTTTATATTTCAAGGTACACAGCCGTGTACTAACTGTTCAGACGGTGTGTATTAACACCAGGTATATAAAATTATTTTGCAAGAGAACGCACAGTACAGTTGCCAATGAAAAGGCCTATATATTTTATATTTCAAGGTACACAGCCGTGTACTAACTGTTCAGACGGTGTGTATTAACACCAGGTATATAAAATTATTTTGCAAGAGAACGCACAGTACAGTTGCCAATGAAAAGGCCTATATATTTTATATTTCAAGGTACACAGCCGTGTACTAACTGTTCAGACGGTGTGTATTAACACCAGGTATATAAAATTATTTTGCAAGAGAACGCACAGTACAGTTGCCAATGAAAAGGCCTATATATTTTATATTTCAAGGTACACAGCCGTGTACTAACTGTTCAGACGGTGTGTATTAACACCAGGTATATAAAATTATTTTGCAAGAGAACGCACAGTACAGTTGCCAATGAAAAGGCCTATATATTTTATATTTCAAGGTACACAGCCGTGTACTAACTGTTCAGACGGTGTGTATTAACACCAGGTATATAAAATTATTTTGCAAGAGAACGCACAGTACAGTTGCCAATGAAAAGGCCTATATATTTTATATTTCAAGGTACACAGCCGTGTACTAACTGTTCAGACGGTGTGTATTAACACCAGGTATGTAAAATTATTTTGCAAGAGAACGCACAGTACAGTTGCCAATGAAAAGGCCTATATATTTTATATTTCAAGGTACACAGCCGTGTACTAACTGTTCAGACGGTGTGTATTAACACCAGGTATATAAAATTATTTTGCAAGAGAACGCACAGTACAGTTGCCAATAAAAAGGCCTATATATTTTATATTTCAAGGTACACAGCCGTGTACTAACTTTTCAGACGGTGTGTATTAACACCACGTATATAAAATTATTTTGCAAGAGAACGCACAGTACAGTTGCCAATGAAAAGGCCTATATATTTTATATTTCTAGGTACACAGCCGTGTACTAACTGTTCAGACGGTGGGTATTTACACCTGGTATACAAAAAGGGTATTGCAGGCACACAGAACCCAGAACACTAGAGCCAAATAAACTGTATTTTAAAAAAAAAAAAAAGTACACAGCCGTATACTGCCAGAAGATCAGATGGTGCATATACACACTAGGTATATAACAGGGTTTTGCAGCCAAAAAGAACGCAGAACAGTAGTGCCAAATATAGTTTGGTATGTAGCAGAGCACCTAATACACCACTAATGCCTCTCTCTGTCCCTACTCCAGCAGCTATCCCTGAATACAGCAGCCGTTCTCTGTAAAGTGTATATTGTAGTAAAGCTATCACTGTACTGCACTATAGTAGCCCTGATAAGGGCTTTTAATCACGCTCCTGCCTGTCCAACAGCTAAAACCTGTCTCTCCCTTCTCCAGCCTCTGTCCCTGACTAAGTTCACGCAGCATATGCGAACGAGCAGGAAGAGCTGAGTTTTTATGATTCGAGGTCACATGGTTTTTCCAGCCAATGCATGTAGACGCCGTTTTCGCGCTGCCAGCGTGCTCAGCGGGCCTGTCATACCCCCCCTGCATGGTGATTGGTGGAAAAAGAGCGCCAGGGAAGGTGGGAGGGGAAACGAATTCTAAGTGCGCCATCGCCGTTATACTCGAACGAAATCGAGTACGACGAATAGCGTAGTATTCAATCGATTACCAGCTCGATCGAACACTACTCGCTCATCTCTATTATTTACATAATAAAAAAGTAAATTTGTCAGAAACTAGGAGCATTGCATTTTACTTACCCAAGAGCAATTTTTGCATGTGTATAGGAAACTGGGTGGGACAGGGGACCATACTAAGGCTTCCTATGGGGCTCTATGAGATTTGTGTACGCCCCTGCCTACACTGCTTGTTACCATGTTTACAACCACCGTGCAGTCCAGAAGCAGTGGCCGTGCTTGCACAATATAGGAAAAAGCTCTGGCCTCTGTGGTGGAGGGGACTACAGGAGTGCGCATAGGCTGGCACTTTTAAGCCCAATTAAGAACCTCCAGCAGGACACCATTCCAGATTGCATCCAGCTCTGTAAGTTTACACATGATGTGTATATGGTCAGCAAGCTCTTCCAAACATCTCTGACACCTAGTATCTGGTCAGATCCATATTGAAAAAGTGGCGTTTTGTAAAAACTATGTAGTATATGTAAAAATGGGGTCATTTATGGGTGGTTTCTATTATGTAAGCCCCTCAAAGTCATTTCAGAACCGAATTGGTCCTTAAACGGGTTTTCCAAGATGTTAATACTGAGGACCTACAGTGGGGAAAAAAAGTATTTAGTCAGCCACCAATTGTGCAAGTTCTCCCACTTAAAAAGATGAGAGAGGCCTGTAATTGACATCATAGGTAGACCTCAACTATGAGAGACAAAATGAGAAAACAAACCCAGAAAATCACATTGTCTGATTTTTAAAGAATTTATTTGCAAATTATGGTGGAAAATAAGTATTTGGTTACCTACAAACAAGCAAGATTTCTAGCTCTCACAGACGTGTCCCCGGCACCCATGTCACTCCTGATCCCCGGACGGCTGCCGCTGCATCTCCCTGTTGCGTGGATCAAAACACCCGTCCATGATGGGGGGGGGAGGCAATAGCAGACCGATATTGGAACGAACCTCCCTAGTGACTGTGTGGGGATCAGGAGCAACGCGGGTGCTGGGGAGCGGGCTTAGGATAGGTCATCAGTATCTGATGGGTGGGGGTCTGACACCCAGGACAACCACTGATCAGCTGTTTGAGACGGCATCAGTGATGTACATAGTATAGCGGCTGTGCTTGGTATCGCGCTCAGCCTCATTTACCTCAATGGCACTGAGCTGCCCCTAGGCCACGTGACAGTTGAACGTTACTTTACTGCGAGCACTGCTGCCTTCTCAAACAGCTGATCAGCAAGGGTCCCGGGAGTCAGACCCCCACTAATCACATACTGATGACCTATCCTGAAGATACAGTGGGGGAAAAAAGTATTTAGTCAGCCACCAATTGTGCAAGTTCTCCCACTTAAAAAGATGAGAAAGGCCTGTAATTGACATCATAGGTAGACCTCAACTATGAGAGACAAAATGAGAAAACAAATCCAGAAAATCACATTGTCTGATTTTTAAAGAATTTATTTGCAAATTATGGTGGAAAATAAGTATTTGGTTACCTACAAACAAGCAAGATTTCTAGCTCTCACAGACCTGTAACTTTTTATTTAAGAGGCTCCTCTGTCCTCCACTCATTACCTGTAGTAATGGCACCTGTTTGAACTTGTTATCAGTATAAAAGGCACCTGCCCACAACCTCAAACAGTCACACTCCAAACTCCACTATGGTGCAGACCAAAGAGCCGTTGAAAGACACCAGAAACAAAATTGTAGACCTGCACCAGGCTGGGAACACTGAATCTGCAATATGCAAGCAGCTTGATGTGAAGAAATCAACTGTGGGAGCAATAATTAGAAAATGGAAGACATACAAGACCACTGATAATCTCCCTCGATCAGGGGCTCCACGCAAAATCTCACCCTGTGGGGTCAAAATGATCACAAGAACTGTGAGCAAAAATCCCAGAACCACATGGGGGGACCTAGTGAATGATCTGCAGAAAGCTGGGACCAACGTAACAAAGGCTACCGCCAGTAACACACTGACTCAGATCCTGCAGTGCCAGACGTGTCCCCCTGCTTAAGCCAGTACATATCCGGGCCCATCTGAAGTTTGCTAGAGAGCATTTGGAAGTTCCAGAAGAATATTGGGAGAATGTCATATGGTCAGATAAAACCAAAGTAGAACTGTTTGGTAGAAACACAACTCGTTGTGTTTGGAGGAGAGTGAATGCTGAGTTGCATCCAAAGAACACCATACCTACTGTGAAGCATGGGGGTGGCAACATCATGCTTTGGGGCTGTTTCTCTGCAAAGGGACCAGGACGACTGATCCGTGTACATGAACGAATGAATGGGGCCATGTATTGTGAGATTTTGAGTGCAAACCTCCTTCCATCAGCAAGGGCATTGAAGATGAAATGTGGCTGGGTCATTCAGCATGACAATGATGCCAAGCACACCACCAGGGCAACGAAGGAGTGGCTTCGTAAGAGGCATTTCAAGGTCCTGGAGTGGCCTAGCCAGTCTCCAGATCTCAACCCCATAGAAAACCTTTGGAGGGAGTTGAAAGTCTGTGTTGCCCAGCGACAGCCCCAAAACATCACTGTCCTAGAGGAGATCTGCATGGAGGAATGGGTCAAAATACCAGCAACAGTGTGTGCCAACCTTGTGAAGAATTACAGAAAACATTTGACCTCTGTCATTGCCAACAAAGAATATATAACAAAGTATTGAGATGAACTTTTGTTATTGACCAAATACTTATTTTCCACCATAATTTGCAAATAAATTCTTTAAAAATCAGACAATGTGATTTTCTGGATTTGTTTTCTCATTTTTTCTCTCATACTTGAGGTCTACCTATGATGTCAATTACAGGCCTCTCTCATCTTTTTAAGTGGGAGAACTTGCACAATTGGTGGCTGACTAAATACTTTTTTTCCCCACTGTATCTTCAGGATAGGTCATCAGTATGTGATTAGTGGGGGTCTGACACACGGGACCCTTGCTGATCAGCTGTTTGAGAAGGCAGCAGTGCTCGCAGTAAAGTAACGTTCAACTGTCACGTGGCCTAGGGGCAGCTCAGTGCCATTGAGGTAAATGAGGCTGAGCGCGATACCGAGCACAGCCGCTATACTATGTACATCGCTGATGCCGTCTCAAACAGCTGATCAGTGGTTGTACTGGGTGTCAGACCCCCACCGATCAGATACTGATGACCTATCCTAAACCCGCTCCCCAGCACCCGCGTTGCTCCTGATCCCCACACAGTCACTAGGGAGGTTCATTCCAATATCGGTCTGCTATTGCCTCCCCCCCATCATGGACGGGTGTTGTGATCCACGCAACAGGGAGATGCAGCGGCAGCCGTCCGGGGATCAGGAGTGACATGGGTGCCGGGGAGCCGGGTAAATATGACCAGTATGATGGTCCTGGGCATTACAGTGGTTGGATAACCCCTTTACTTAAGAAAGATTTTGGGAGGCATCACTCCCTGTCTCAAAAGCAGAGAGATTAAAGTTTAGAAAATAGCTTTTTTTCCCCAAATTTTCGGTACATTTTAGATTAAAAAAATGTAGGTGAAACATGACCCAAATTTACCACTAACATGAAGTACAATGTGTCATGAAGAAATAAAAAACAATCTCAGAATCGCTTGGATAAGTAAAAGATAGTTATTACCACATGAAAATGAGGCTGGGTCCTGAAGTGGAAAACTTCCTGGGTCTTGAAGGGGTTAATGTCCATGTGAAGAAAAATATATCCAGGGGTTGATCTAAATTCATTCTAAATTATTAAACATAAAATAATTGTATATCTGTTCATCCTCTTAAAATCAATATTTAGCAGAGGCGTCTTTGGAAGCAATTACATCCCTACGACTGTGTGGCTACGTCTCTGAGACTGATTAAACAGGAATGTTCACGTCCAGCTACGACTTTGGTTGTTTAGGATAATTTCTCACGCTACCCTCACAGGATCCCAGGGACTCACTATAGTTTAATGTTGCACTTATCATGCTATACAGGGGTGAACTTTTTTTGTGTACGGACTGCTGGATTTTGGCGTTATCAGATCACTTTTCTTTTAGAATCTGCAGCCCAGATATTTTCTAGTCCTCTCCCATAAAGCTGCAACTGGCAGGGGTGGGTCTGTAAGACGGGCGCCCAAGTAATACACAGTTATGGCAATTCAGTAGATTTATTGAATACGTGATGCACAACTCTACAGTGAGGTCCATGAATGGGAACCGAGCTGCAGTAACTAGGCACGGCCACTGTATATGGAGTATACTAAGCTGTGTAGTTACGGTGGCTTGTTCCAGTGCTGCAGCTCATGAATATAGCTGATTGGCGGGGGGAGTCAGACCCCTGATGATCTGATATTGATCACCTGTTATATTTAGGTTATCAATAGTTATTCCCGGAAAAACCCCTTTGAACTGGAATCAGGGATCTTGACTACAACAGTTGCCTCCAAGTTGGGCTACATGAAGGTGATGGCAGGCTACACAGCCTATTCTTACTGTGCCTCCATGGGTCTTGGAGTGTCTACCCTCTGCCACAGCCTTGTCAGCCAGCATGCTACTGATGTCAGTATACACTAACCACCTTGAGAGGAATCATTTTGCAGCTCTGGTAATGGTGGTCATTAAAGGGGTATTCAGGCGGATACATTGTTATCCCCCATTCACAGGATAGATTGGTGGGGGTCTTTCCACTGGGGCTACCACTGATCACAAGAGACCCCGTACCCCCTGCAGTCCCCTGAAATGAACAGAGGGGCTCCATTCATTTCTATGCAGTTCGAGAGATAGCCGAGTACAGTGCTCTGCTATCTCCAGAATTCCCTTTGAAATGAATGGAGTGGTCGCACGCATTTCAGGGGGCTGCAGGGGGTACAAGGCTCCCCATTTTTGGGATCAATGAGGGTTCCAGTGGTAGGACCCCCCCTATCCTGTGGTAGCACTTGAAGGATGTAACTGAACATGTGTGACCTGCTCTTATAGATCAGTAGGTGGATATGCACATTACTATACAGATTAAACACCAGAGGGCCCCATTATAATGAAGTAAAGAGAATGGTTTAGATATATTAAGATAAGCAGTAAGGTTTATTTTGCACCAGAATATTGTGCCTGTGTCATTTTTAATTTATGCCAAATTTATGACCAGTATGTGTTTGGATTATTAAGTGTGCTTAATTTTGGATGTTCATTTAGAAAGTGGAGAAGCCACAAAACACCACTAAAATTCTTATCTTTGACAATGCACCATAAGGCTTTACACTGTAAGAACTAAACATTACTTGCTATACCACCTTGGAGCTGGCATAGTTCTTGTACTAAATATGCATCATAATCTGTCTAAGACTGCAACAAAATGAGGTGCAGAATTGGACTAGACCAAAAGTTGTCGCCAAAGTTGTCAAAAGAAAACAGGTATGTCCTAAACCAAACAAAATTGTTGCACATACACTTCATAGTATTTGGAGCAACAAGCATGTGCCACAAATTCTGTTACAAATCAAGACACATTCCAGGTGCAGTGACATTGATATACTGTATCTCCTCCAATAACAACTGGAGCATTTTTCTAAGAGAAAGTAAATTACATGGTTACATGGTTTTTCATGGTGAATTGTATAAAATAACATTTCAAGTAGATGTGTGCCCAGAGTTCTTCTGGCAAAGTGGAGCCAAATCTGATTCCCGCTTAGAAATATAGTAGGTTAGTTGTGAATGGTATGAAGTATGGACTAGATTTGCATTAGTTTACATGATAAGTCCTCTAATATGTAACATAATAAATAATCTAATATATCCTGCTCAAAAAATAATGGGAACACTTAAACAACACAATGTAAGGGCCCATGCACACGAGCCTATGCAGTCAGTGCCCGTGCTGTGGACTGTAATTTGCGGTCCACAGTGCACGGGCACTGACAGTGGGGCCACCGGTTTCGAATCGTGGACCCATTCACTTGAATGGGGTCCGCACCGCAAAAAAGTAGTGCTTGTGCTACTTTTTTGCTCTGCAGAGGCGTGGCCAGAAACACCACGGAAGCACACTGTCCAGTTATGAAGCTACACTGATTGTGAATCAATTTCTCCTGCTGTTGTGCAAATTGAAGCCACACAGGCCTCCACACAGGCCTCCATGTGCTAGCCAGAGGTACCCTGACTGCAATTAGGTACCGGGATGAGATCCTCAGACCCATTGTGAGACCATATGCAGGTACAGTGGACCCTAGGTTCCTTCATGATGAAGGCATTGATGCTATGGACTGGCCTGCCCGCTCCCCAGACCTGAATGCAATTGAGCACATATGGGACATCATGTCTTATTCCATCCACCGCTACTTGCACCACAGACTGTCCAGGAGTAGACTGATGCTTTAATCCATGTCTGGGAGGAGATCCCTGAGGAGAAGATCAACCTCCTCATCAGGAGAATGTCCACGCATTGTAGGGAGGTCATACAGGCATGTGGAGGCCTGTCTTGGATCAGCCTGGAATTTGATTTTCCACTTTGATGTTGAGTATCATTCCAAATACAGACCTCCATGGGATTATTTTTATGTTTTATTGTTTTATTATTTTATGTTTTATTGTTCTCAAAAAATCCCACAATGTAATGAATAAAGATTTGCAACTGGAATATTTCATTCATTGAGATCTAGGATGTGGTATTTTAGTGTTCCTTTTATTTTTTTGAGAAGCGGTTTAATATATCAAAAACAAAATCCATGAGATAACAAAACAATCAATACGCTTTCTTCAGCTGAACCCTTAAAGAGTCTTTGTAAATGTCCAAACAAACGCAGTTCGCAGTTTGTAGCTCACCCAGTAGCTCTACAGTTTTCTGGCAGGATAGGTCATCAATATCATGTCAGCGGGGTTCAAAGTCCCAGAACCCCCCACCAATAAGTTGTTTCAGAAAGCTGCGACGCTCACCATAGATCTGTTGCGTGCACCGGCCTCCCGGAAGCTTACCAAGCATACCGCTGTACATAATGTAGTATAGCAGCTATGTTTGGTATTGCAGCTCAGCCTCATTGACTTTAATGAGGCTGAGCTGCAACTAGGCCATGTGTCTGATGTACTTTGATGTCACATGTCCTAGGAAAAGGTTGCGGCGCTCATAGAGTATCCGGTCTCTTCTAAGAGCTGATCGGACCCCCAGCCAATCTTATATTGATGACCTATTCAGAGGATAGGTCATTGAAATAAATCACCAGATAACCCGTTTAAGCCATCTACAGAAATGGTAAATTTGCCACATTCGGTTGGGCAGGAAAAAAAGGGCTATACTTGAGTCCTGAGCTCTTCCTCCAGGTAGTACAATAAAATTGCTTTAATCTTGAATCAATTTGATGAGTGCTGGATTATTGAGCAGTTGTAGAAAATGTTTATAAACTATACTGTACGGTTACTACTGTACTGTATACTACATTCACACTATATATGTTCAAGGGCTTATTCACGCATCATAGAATCATGGATGTTTACTGTCTGTGTTATTTATGGACAGCACACGGATCCATTGATTTTAAGGTGTTTCTTCACACATCAGGAAATTGGAGCTACTGTGGTCCACATTGTGGAACCAATTTGTCCACTGAAGTCTATGGGTTTGTGAAAGCCTCTGATGGAACACGGCTGGTTTTCACTGACCATTTGAAGGAGATGATCTGGAAATCCCTTTTCCGCCTAGTAGTGCATATGGAATACAGATGAAACACGAGGACCAAAAAAGGACACACTGACCAATGGACCCTGTGCAGACACCTTCACGGATGAACCACTGGCTGTCTTCTCATATTTCAATAAGGCCTTACACTGTCCTGTTACCAAGACAACAAACTTAATATCCCTCCTTCAATATTTCACCAGATTATAGAGCAAATTGCATGCGTCTGTGACAAAGAATAGGGATTTACATCTGAATTACATGTGGGTGGAAGACAACATTCTCTTACATCACACCATATAGATGAATTTTCATTAACAGACTAACACATAAGCCCACACAAATGATACAGACACTTTACAGAATCTAATTATTCCACATCGTGTACTGCTAAGATATTGGAAAAAGCATGACAGACGGAGATAATATACAGTAAATGACTACACAATCAATACTGCACTATGAAACCACAAATAAAATGTTAGTATCAGGGAGGATTAAGTGTACCATGGGCCCTGGGCTGCTCACACAACCTGGACCCCCCACCATACCGATAGCTGCACAACTCTTTTATGCCGCATTATCACATGCTGGCATGTCGTAGCTGTGCACATATAATTACCTATTAAAGGGTGGCTGTGATTGACAGCCTCAATCCATTGCCTCCAGCTCTAATGGTTGGAATTGGAGAAAACTCTGTCCATTTAACCCTTTCTGTACTGTGATCACTGCAGATCATGGTGTGGACAAGGGCATCAGGCTCTCCTTTAATTACTGATCTTAATTTAATTACTGATCATTTCAGTTATCATCCGGGGGTTGGTTGTATGTATATACTCCAATGGACCCCTTTTTAGTAGTGAATACGTCTTGTAAGAAATTTCGATTATATATAACTATAAATAAATATAGAAATATATATAATCCCCACCCTCTTACTGGGTTAGATTCGTAGTTTAGGTGCAATAAATGAGAAACACGAGCGAGTGTATAAAAACGGGTATATTGTATACAGAGAAATGTAGTTTATGGAGCCGTTAATGAACTGATATGGGACAAATGAAGGGTACAGAAAGTAATACTATATATTAATACAATACAATGAACACAAACTTCAATATTAGTTACCAAATATCACACATAACCAATAATATACCAATATAGTTACCACACCCGGCCTCTTTGCCCACTGCTTCTCCTCAGTCACCAGCCTCCTGCCCACAGCTTCTCCTTCCTGTCTTCCTCCTGTGTGTCCCTCCTGTCTCTTCCTCCTTTGTCTTCCTCTTTTTCTTTACTTCCTGTCCAACCCCTGTTATTATACCCCAATCTGGTCTGCTCTCCACCAATGAGCAGTTGCCCAGTCTTGTTCCTGATCAGGAAATCTTAGGTTCTCGCATTCTCAAATGAAGGCAGTTGCTCACAATGGACATCCTGACTCTATTATCAAGTTGGAGACATCCTCATTTGCAACCAATAACGAGAAAACAGCTGTCCTCACCCCTAGTTTAACATATGTAAGAAAACACCAGACTGTGAGTCCCTTGAAGCAAAGCCACATGTAAACAGTGTACCCATGCATACTGATGAGCCCATGGACGCCATGTTGACTCAATATGCAGGCAGCCATTTTCCAGGCCTATATTTCTTACATATCCCCACCTAGAGGGCGAATGTATCTCAGAGGAATGAGCCCTCTAAACAATAAAGAAATACAATACATGATGACAACAATTGCATATTTTGCTTTGAAGGGGAGGGGTTGATACCTTTTGTTGGAAGTGATAAGATTTACTAAGACACTCTTGAGCTGACAACCATCATTATGTTCT
This sequence comes from Rhinella marina, assembly GCA_900303285.1. NCBI lineage: Eukaryota > Metazoa > Chordata > Amphibia > Anura > Bufonidae > Rhinella > Rhinella marina. Next base: position 16,760 of record ONZH01005060.1, read on the forward strand.
GTGAAGTTAAATTTGTATCTTAATCTATTCACAGACATTTCATATTTCTATATGCTCCTTTAGCCACTTTTTATATCTTACACCACACAAACAAAAACATATTTCTTTCTTTCATATAAGAACACAGTCCACACCATCTGTTCTTTGATTCGCTGGTGACTGCTGCCAGGTTGCAAGTCTTGCTTGTCCACACTGAGCTCCCAGACGTCTGTGGCTCTTTTGCCTGGTTCTGAGAATACAGTCCTCTGCTGGTCATCTGCTTGGATCTCTGATGACTGTGTTTATTCCTTTCCATGAGTCAATTAGGTGCCACTTACACCATTGAGTCCATATACAGTCCTCAGTCCATTACAGACCTTTAAGTCCATTACAGAAAGCACATACATGGGACAGTTTGTTGCTTGCTTTTGCTATAGCAGTCACATGTTCCAGGTTTGAGCAGAAATGTAGACATAATTCACATGGCTCATAACAAAACGTTTGGGTGCAAGATATGACTTTTTACCAGTGGCTTCAGAAACATTACTCAAACATAACTCAAACCCAAAATTAGGGTATATAACCTCAAATTATTAAAGCTGACCAATTCACTTATGTCTCAGTACTTCTTTATCAGCTCCAAGTTTATCCATAAAATAATAAATAGAATAAAACCATTTTAAAGCAGGGCAGGAGAGACCTGGTGAGACCTTATGAGACCCAAAATTGTGTGTAAACCATAAAACCATACCATAGATGAGTGTTAATATTTCAAATGAAGAAAGAAAAGAAAGAGAAGAAAAAAGTTTACATAGCTCTTTGGTGAACTATGGATTATGATACAAGTGTGTGTATCTTATTTTAACAGACATAAAATACCACAAAGAAGACAAACAAGTAAAAATAAAAATTCAGATTGAAGGCTGCTTCTTATAACATTAGTTCACCATTTGTCTTTGTTGGTATTGAAGGAGCATGCAATCTGCTAAAAAAAATCAACTTCTCAAGTTGCCAGTGAGACTGATTCGAAAGAAAACGTTTAAAAAAAATCTGCCACCATTTGCACACCATTGTGTAACGGAGACTAAGCCTTGTTTACAGTCTGTTACATCCATAAAGGAAGGTGTGACTCCTACAAAAACTAACAACAAAAGAGATCCCCACCTACATTAGCCTCACAATGGCAACTATCTCATCCATTCAGCTGGTAATATTGGGTAACACCAGCTAACAGTACAGGTGTTTTGGGGAAAATAAAAACAAAGAAAAATAAATTTAGAATTTAGTCATCTGACCATAAACTAAGACTTAGAGGCTTGCCCTTAAAAATGCAAAATATGATAAGGTCCTCTAAAATTTAGTTTTGCCTACAAAGAAAAATAAGTTAATATGGTCGAAAGTCCGGAATTTCCTTTTCCCTTTTACTTTTTCCTATAAGACAAAACTTTTCACACATTAATAAAACAAAACAAAACCTCTAAGAGAGGTTCACTTGGGAAGACTTCCCTTCTCCTCTTTAACACAAGTTACAGAGCCTTTATTTTGAGAAATCAGCCATGTATCATCATACTTGTGGTTTTGGGCCATAACTACCTGATATGGGACTCTGTGGGAACGTCTATTGTGGCCACTTTGCCATCTCCTAAATCCCCACCTTGAGGAAGGAATTTCTCTCTCTTTTCCTTCCATTTTTGGCCCATATTCTTGTAGCTGTTGACCTTTCACTTCACCCTTTGCAGTGTAGCAGTTCCTAGCGATATGTCCTGCTTTACCACAATTATAACACATTCTCAGCTGATTCCAGTGTCTTTCTTTTTGTCCGGGGCAATATCTTGCTATGTGACCTAAGTGTCCACATGCAAAACATTTTACCTTATTGTGCCTTTCCTGTCTTTCTTTAACAGAAACTCGACAATACTTTGTAATGTGCCCCAGACAACCACATGAAAAGCACTTAATTGGTCTTGGTTTAGACTCTTTGAAAGACTCTGTAGGCTTATGGCTAACAGCAGATATCTGACCATTACTGTTACATTTTTCACCTGCTTTGGACAAACACTTTTCAGAGTTCAAATTATCAGCCCGTTCCATGCTGGAGGAAGCAGTCAGCCTAACAATATGGCCGTCTGCTGCCTTCAGCCTTTCATGAAGCTGCTCATTCTCAGCTCTTAACACTTTATTTTCTGCTACAAGTAGCTGGTTGCTAACGGACATAGCAGTAGCACTTTTAGCAGACATTTTTAACATTCCCATTTCCTTGTTCAACACATTTACATTATGTTCTAAATTTTCCTTCTGCTCTCTTACACTCCCATACAGTTCATCTAAACATTCAACTTTGTTGTGCAAAATCTCATTTTGCTCCTTCAGCTTTGAATACTGTTCTGCTATCCAGCAGGCAGCAAAAACTAGAGCATACTTTCCCTCATATTTTGAGTATTTCTTGTTCACTATTGCCTCAGTCACAAAACTTCTTGCTTGCATCCAAGGATCTCCAGATCCTTCCATCACACTTACAAGCACCTTAGTATTCTTGACTTTAGCAATTTTACCCAAGAAACACTCCATGTGAGCACACCAAATTTTGAAACTTTTCACAACAAAAATTAACAAATACAAAACCAATTTCCCAATAAACAATATTTACACTCACAGATGAACCCCACAATGGCAACGCTAAACTCCTACCTGGCTCGCCAAACTGTAAGAAATTTCGATTATATATAACTATAAATAAATATAGAAATATATATAATCCCCACCCTCTTACTGGGTTAGATTCGTAGTTTAGGTGCAATAAATGAGAAACACGAGCGAGTGTATAAAAACGGGTATATTGTATACTGAGAAATGTAGTTTATGGAGCCGTTAATGAACTGATATGGGACAAATGAAGGGTACAGAAAGTAATACTATATATTAATACAATACAATGAACACAAACTTCAATATTAGTTACCAAATATCACACATAACCAATAATATACCAATATAGTTACCACACCCGGCCTCTTTGCCCACTGCTTCTCCTCAGTCACCAGCCTCCTGCCCACAGCTTCTCCTTCCTGTCTTCCTCCTGTGTGTCCCTCCTGTCTCTTCCTCCTTTGTCTTCCTCTTTTTCTTTACTTCCTGTCCAACCCCTGTTATTATACCCCAATCTGGTCTGCTCTCCACCAATGAGCAGTTGCCCAGTCTTGTTCCTGATCAGGAAATCTTAGGTTCTCGCATTCTCAAATGAAGGCAGTTGCTCACAATGGACATCCTGACTCTATTATCAAGTTGGAGACATCCTCATTTGCAACCAATAACGAGAAAACAGCTGTCCTCACCCCTAGTTTAACATATGTAAGAAAACACCAGACTGTGAGTCCCTTGAAGCAAAGCCACATGTAAACAGTGTACCCATGCATACTGATGAGCCCATGGACGCCATGTTGACTCAATATGCAGGCAGCCATTTTCCAGGCCTATATTTCTTACAGTCTGTTAGTCGCAGATGAATGCGTTACAAAAATACATTATATATATATACACTCACCGGCCACTTTATTAGGTACACCTGTCCAACTGCTCGTTAACACTTAATTTCTAATCAGCCAATCACATGGCGGCAACTCAGTGCATTTAGGCATGTAGACATGGTCAAGACAATCTCCTGCAGTTCAAACCGAGCATCAGTATGGGGAAGAAAGGTGATTTGAGTGCCTTTGAACGTGGCATGGTTGTTGGTGCCAGAAGGGCTGGTCTGAGTATTTCAGAAACTGCTGATCTACTGGGATTTTCATGCACAACCATCTCTAGGGTTTACAGAGAATGGTCCGAAAAAGAAAAAACATCCAGTGAGCGGCAGTTCTGTGGGCGGAAATACCTTGTTGATGCCAGAGGTCAGAGGAGAATGGGCAGACTGGTTCGAGCTGATAGAAAGGCAACAGTGACTCAAATTGCCACCCGTTACAACCAAGGTAGGCAGAAGAGCATCTCTGAACGCACAGTACGTCGAACTTTGAGGCAGATGGGCTACAGCAGCAGAAGACCACACCGGGTGCCACTCCTTTCAGCTAAGAACAGGAAACTGAGGCTACAATTTGCACAAGCTCATCGAAATTGGACAGTAGAAGATTGGAAAAACGTTGCCTGGTCTGATGAGTCTCGATTTCTGCTGCGACATTCGGATGGTAGGGTCAGAATTTGGTGTCAACAACATGAAAGCATGGATCCATCCTGCCTTGTATCAACGGTTCAAGCTGGTGGTGGTGGTGTCATGGTGTAGGGAATATTTTCTTGGCACTCTTTGGGCCCCTTGGTACCAATTGAGCATCGTTGCAAACGCCACAGCCTACCTGAGTATTGTTGCTGACCATGTCCATCCCTTTATGACCACAATGTACCCAACATCTGATGGCTACTTTCAGCAGGATAATGCGCCATGTCATAAAGCTGGAATTATCTCAGACTGGTTTCTTGAACATGACAATGAGTTCACTGTACTCAAATGGCCTCCACAGTCACCAGATCTCAATCCAATAGAGCATCTTTGGGATGTGGTGGAACGGGAGATTCGCATCATGGATGTGCAGCCGACAAATCTGCGGCAACTGTGTGATGCCATCATGTCAATATAGACCAAAATCTCTGAGGAATGCTTCCAGCACCTTGTTGAATCTATGCCACGAAGAATTGAGGCAGTTCTGAAGGCAAAAGGGGGTCCAACCCGTTACTAGCATGGTGTACCTAATAAAGTGGCCGGTGAGTGTATATATATATATATACACAAGTGCATCTCAATAAATTAGAATATCATCAAAAAGTTGTTTTTTTCAGTAATTCAAGTCAAAAAGTGAAACACATATATTATATAGAGTTATTACAAACAGAGTGAACTTTTTCAAGTGTTTATTTCTGTTAATGTTGATGATTATGGCTTACAGCCAAGGAACACCCAAAAGTCATTATCTCAGAAAATTAGAATATTATATTAGACCAACTGTAATTTTTTTTTTAAACAAAGAAATGTTAGCCAAATGAAAAGTATGTATAGTAAATGCACTCAATACTTGATTGGGGCTCCTTTTGCATGTATGACTGCATCAATGCGGCGTGGCATGGAGGCAATCAGCCTGTGGCACTGCAGAGGTGTTATGGAAGCCCAGGTTGCTTTGATAGCAGCCTTCAGCTAGTCTGCATTTTTGTGTCTGGTGTCTCTCATCTTCCTCTTGACAATACCCCATAGATTCTCTATGGGGTTAAGGTCAGGCAAGTTTGCTGGCCAATCAAGCACAGTGATACTGTGGTTATTAAACCAGGTATTGGTACTTTTGGCAGTGTGGACAGGTGCCAAGTCCTGCTGGAAAATAAAAATTCCATCTCCATCTCCACACCAGCAGATGACCTGGCTCCCCAAACCATCACTGATTGTGGAAACTTCACACTACACCTCAAGCAGCTTGGATTAAGGCCTCTCCACTCTTCCTCCAGACTCTGGGACCTTGATTTCCAAATGAAATGCAAAATTTGCTTTCATCTGAGAACAACACCTTTGACCACTGAGCAACAGTCCAGTTGTTTTTCTCCTTGGCCCAGGTAAGACGCTTTTGGCTTTGTCTATTGGTCATGAGTGGCTTGACACATGGAATGCGACACTTGTAGCCTATGTCCTGGATACGTCTGTGTGTGGTGGCTCTTGAAGCACTGACTCCAGCAGCGGAGGCTGCGGTTCTCCCTGTTGCTTGTGCCCCTTTTTCTACCACCCTTTTCCCTACCACTGAACTTTCCATTAATATGCTTTGATACAGCACTCTGTGAACAGCCAGCTTCTTTAGCAATGACCTTTTGTGGCTTACCCTCCTTGTGGACTGTGTCAATGACAGCCTTCTGGACATCTGTTAAGTCAGCAGTCTTCCCCATGATTATGTCGCCTACTGAACCAGTCTAAAGGCTTAGGAGGCCTTTGCAGGTTTTTTGGGTTAATTATTCAAATTTTCTGAATAACGACTTTTGGGTTTTCCTTGGTTGTAAGCCATAATCATCAACATTTACATAAATAAACACTTGAAAAAGTTCACTCTGTTTTTAATGACTCTATATAATATATGGGTTTCACTTTTTGAACTGAAAAAACAACAACTTTTTGATGATATTCTAATTTATTGAGATGCACTTGTGTATACAGTGCCTTGCAAATGTATTTGGCCCCCTGAAACTTTGCAACCTTTTGCCACATTTCAGGCTTCAAACAAAAAGATATAACATTTTAAATTTTTGGTGAAGAATCAACAACAAGTGGGTCAGAATTGTGAAGTGGAACGAAATTTATTGGATCATTTAAACTTTTTTGTAATAATAAAACTGAAAAGTTGGGCGTGCAAAATTATTCGGCCCATTTACTTTCAGTTCAGAAAACTCACTCCAGAAGTTCATTGAGGATCTCTGAATGATCCAATGTTGTCCTAAATGACTGATGAAGATAAATAGAATCCACCTGTGTGTAATCAAGTCTCTGTATAAATGCACCTGCTCTGTGATAGTCTCAGGGTTCTGCATCATGAAGACCAAGGAACACACCAGGCAGGTCCGTGATACTGTTGCGGAGAAGTTTAAAGCCGGATTTGGATACCAAAAGATTTCCCAAGCTTTAAACATCCCAAGGAGCACTGTGCAAGCGATCATATTGAAATGGAAGGAGTATCAGACCACTGCAAATCTACCAAGACCCGGCCATCCCTCTAAACTTTCATCTCAAAGGAGAAGACTGATCAGAGATGCAGCCAAGAGGCCCATGATCCCTCTGGATGAACTACAGAGATCTACAGCTGAGGTGGGAGAGTCTGTCCATAGGACAACCATCAGTCCAACACTTCACAAATCTGGCCTTTATGGAAGAGTGGCAAGAAGAAAGCCATTTCTCAAAGATATCCATAAAAAGTCTCGTTTACAGTTTGGCACAAGCTACCTGGGAGACACACCAAACATGTGGAAGAAGGGGCTCTGGTCAGATGAAACCAAAATCCAACTTTTTGGAAACAATGCAAAACGATCTGTTTGGCAAAAAAGCAACACAGCTCATCACCGTGAACACACCATCCCCACTGTCAAACATGGTGGTGGCAGCATCATGGTTTGGGCCTGCTTTTCATCAGCAGGGAAAGGGAAGATGGTTAAAATTGATGGGAAGATGGATGGAGCCCAATATAGGACCATTCTGGATGAAAACCTGTTGGAGTCTGCAAAAGACCTGTGACTAGGATGGAGATTTATCTTCCAACAAGACAATGATCCCAAACATAAAGCAAAATCTACAATGGAATGGTTCAAAAATAAACATATCCAGGTCTTAGAATGGCCAAGTCAAAGTCCAGACCTGAATCCAATTGAGAATATGTGGAAAGAGCTGAAAACTGCTGTTCACAAATGCTCTCCATCCAACCTCAAAGGGCTCGAGCTGTTTTGCAAGGAAGAATGGGCAAGAATTTCAGTCTCTAGATGTGCAAAACTGATAGAGACATACCCCAAGTGACTTGCAGCTGTAATCACAGCAAAAGGTGGCGCAACAAAGTATTAATGCAAGGGGGCCAAATAATTTTGCACGCCCCACTTTTCAGTTTTATTATTACAAAAAAAGATTAACTGATCTAATAAATTTCGTTCCACTTCACAATTGTGACCCACTTGTTGTTGATTCTTCACCAAAAATTTAAAATGTTATATCTTTTTGTTTGAAGCCTGAAATGTGGCAAAAGGTTGCAAAGTTCCAGGGGGCCAAATACTTTCGCAAGGCACTATATATATATATATATATATATATATATATATATATATATAATTCACCTAGTAGGGAGTAAGGACCTCTACTGTGTTTTCCCAGCACAATACTCCCTATGAACCCTCTGAATAAATCACTACTGACTGTCATATCACTTGCAGACCCTTGGGAACCATAGGCAAAATAGACATCCACTGGGAATAAATACCCCAACACCAGAGAGCAATGGAGACCAGAACACTGCCCCACCACCACAGAAGAGGGGACAGAAGCAACATTATCAGCAGCAAGCCCAGGTCCTGTGCCATCTGAATCTCCCCTGGACAAGAGCAGCTTGGCTAAGCATCCTTTCACCTTCTTACTGGAAACTCTTAGGAAGAGGGATTGCAGTTGTGAGGTGGGGGAGAGGAGCTGTGTAGAGTACTGGCAAATTGTTTTTTATTTGATGTTATTTAATCTGTTCAAGCTTTGTATTATGCTTTGTATATATTTCCAAAATCTGTCTGCCTACAGGACATATACTGTAACTGTACCCACATATAATATTTGAATACTGATATCATATTGATCTTTATTATATGTATGAAAATATACTGATATTATACTGTTTTTTGCAACTTACTGTGTTTGATGCTTAGTGTGTGATTGTTAGACAATAAAATTGTTATACTTTATAACACTAAAGGGGTCATTTATTATGACCGGTGTTTTAGACAGTGGTCTTAATAACCTCTGCTCTGGCAGTGGATCCGCGGAAGTTATGTAGAGACCCTGGCCTAGCTTGGAGATGGCGTAGATATAAAACATTTTCTATGCCTAAAACAGGCCTGCCCCCTTCCCCACCCACACCATGCCCCCCTTTTTAGACCTGGTATGTGCAGGGAAAAGTCGCAGATTGCGACGCAAAGGCTATGCCTGGCATATATCTGATAATAAATGACCCCCCTAAGTGTTGGGAATCAAGGGAGTAGGAAAACATTACAAATATTAGTAACTGCTCATGTACCCTATAACATTGGCGAGACAAGGAGATATTAATATTGGATGTTAATATAGGTTATGAATATTAATGGTTAATATTAGACACTAAAATGAATTATTAATACTGTGGACAGGGACATAAGAATACATACCTATCACATATATTATGGGAATGCACAGCTCTAGGGGCCTTTTGAAAAGAAGCATTACATCCCAAAACTTGTTTGTAGGTTATCATGGACAATGAAAACTTAGAAGTAGAGATGAGCGAATCATTCAAAAATTATTCGCCGAACTTTTCCTAAAATTTGTATATTCGACGAATATTCGTACAAAATATACGTTATTATGTGCTATTAGCGAACATTCGCTCACTAATAACGAACGTTCATTTACAAAATGTACGCAACTTCTTAGAAGACGTACGCATGAGCGTACAAATAGCTTACGAATCTCAGCGTACTATTGTCTAAGCGATTACATAATACACAGGCACGTACGAGGAGAGGCCGCCGCGTGCACTCCTCAGAGGCAGAGCGAATATTCGAGACATATATATGGTAAAGTGCAAATACATTATTATAGGTATAATATAAAAATTTTAAATATCACCTACCTAGTATGCTCACGGACACGTTTAAGTCTCTTTTCTTCTGACGCTTGTCATAGAACTGGAGCAGAGTCCCAAACTCAGTCGCAATTTGTAATCCACATAGGTAAAATTGTAATCCAAATGGGTAAAAAAAAAGCAGCAAAGGTTCCTTAAAAAAACCCTCTTTCAAGGGGCTCCCCAAATAACCTGAAAAGGGGGAAAAAGGGATGAGGTGCACGAATGCGCAACTTAAAGGGATACTATCGCGAAGAAAAATTTTTTGATATGTTTTACAACATAACAAAAGCAGGTTTTAACATAATGTATTTTTCAAATTGTGTAAATGTTTTTTTTTTTAATTCAGTTTTCTTGCCTTACATGGGGGCTGCCATGTTGGAAGTAAAGTGTGACAGTCTGGATTTACAACACAATGGCACCTCAGGCATGTACATAAGCTTCCTCAGTCGCTGCTGACCCTATAGAGAATGAATGGAAGATGTGAGCCCGCCCCTGTGATGACACCAGTAACACACAGCCGGGTCCTCCCTCCTTGCTGCTGGGGACTCAGAAACAGAGTAGATGGAGGTTCTTGGGGCTGTAGGACCTTAGTGATGTAATTGGCCATGTGACCAGTGGGGGAGGAGACTGAGGAGCAGAGATCTGTGTTTTTGTAATGAAGCCATTGTCTCATCTTATCTTGCTGAAGCAGTGATGTCACCGCTGAAGGTGTGAATTGGTGATGTCATTGGTACCACCCACTTTTTTGCAGCATGCCTACTTACAGGTTGCTCAAAGCCTCATTTGGCCAGCAGAGCTCCCCCTGGTGACCAAAGATGGTAAATATGGTAAAATCTAATATTTATTTATAATATTTCACACATTGGAATTTTTATTTATTTATTTATTATTTCTTACAAATATATAATAGATTTTTTTAGCATAAATAAAATATAGAACAGGTTTTTGTGATAGATTCCCTTTAATTTCCTGAGCTGCCTCGTCATACTCCAGCGCTGGAGAAAGGGGCGGAACTACCAGGGAGGAGTCTGCATCGCTGAATTGAATTTGTGCGCAACAGCGTATAGAGTAACTACCAGGGAAAAGTCTGCATCGCTGAATTGAATTCGTACGCGACAGCGTATAGAGCAGTGATGGCGAACCTTTTATAGACCGAGTGTCCAAACTGTAACACAAAATCCACTTATTTATCTCATAGTGCCAACACAGCATTTTAACCTGAATACCAATATAGTATATCTTCCATGTATAATTTAGCTATAATATTCTGCTTACATTCAATGTGCTGTCTGTGCTGTTCATAGTGCACCCTGTGCTGATGAATGGCAGGAGAAGTCTAAGACATATTGGTACACCACAGACATTTTCCAGGGTGTGGGTGCCCACAGAGAGGGCTCCGAGTGCCGCCTCTGGCACCAGTGCCATAGGTTCGCCACCACTGGTATAGAGTAACTAAATTATACATAGAATAGCGTATAATTTATAGGACACACTACGTAGCGAATGCGTACAAAAGCAAAGCGAATGACCTATTATTCGGATTCGCTTCGCAGCTGAAAAATCCCAAGATTCGATACGAATCTACGAAGCAGCGAATAGATTCGCTCATCTCTACTTAGAAGGTATCTTGAGGATGCTTATACACTGTGATCAAAAGTCCTTTGGTCACCAAAAAATCCCACTTGGGACCCTATCATATATGTGTAAAATTAAAACATAACTTTTATTATTCTGATTAATAAATATCCCACATAAAGAAAAATAAATTTAAAACTTTCAGCTGGCTGTATCAAGGAATGGCTAAATAGTTCAAGTATTGTAGTGTAGTGCTCAGGTTTGGGAAGTATTTGGATTGTTATTTGTCTATTAAATGGTTAATTTCTTACATATGTTGCAGTATTATCAGTTATAAATTGATTAATTTTATAACAGCATTATTAGCTGTCCCATTAATCACTAGCTCAAAGCGCTTTGTTCGCTACACTGATTTGCAACAACAGTATCTCTCAGCTAGCGTGAACAGCCTACTCCTGTCTCTGACTTGCACATGGCTTTCCTGCGCTCCAGATCACTGTCCCTGCCTATTAACTCCTCTCCTTGTATTTTACATCATACAGGAGAGGTTATACAGACTTTGCCTGCCTCACTTTTACTTTACGATATTTCTACATACTTTCTTGATTAAAAGTCAGCTTGCCTAAAAGCATAGCGCTACCCTCCCGACATGTTTCGCTGCTACAATGCGGCTTCGTCAGGGGAAAGGGGTGAACGTTTTAAATTTATTTTTCTTTATGTGGGATATTTATTAATCAGAATAATAAAAGTTTTGTTTTAATTTTACACACATATGTGAGGGTCCCTAGTGGGATTTTTTGGTGACCAAAGGACTTTTTATCACAGTATATAAGAATTAATTATCCCTAGGATATTTTCCTCTTGGGGTATAATATATTTATTGTATCCTGAGGATGCTGCACCAGGGCAGAAAGTTGATATTGAATCCCCCATTTCTTGGCTTCTACAGGCTAATGGTAAACCTGAATACTTTGCTTTATCTATCTGCTGCTGTGCTAATCTCTGGATTCAGTCTGGTTCCTATCAGCTCCAGTTACTGTTTCTTATAAAAATGGGGTTTCCTGTGACTTGTTTTGCTGAGTAAGATGTCTTTGGCACCGCTTTCCCTCTCAGAGGTACTAAGTCATTTTATATATCAGGAGTGGGCTGTTCTGTGAGCTATTTCCCCAAAGCTCCTACAGCAGTGAGGGGAAAACACTCCCTCACCACACTATGCTGCTTCACTCTCTCACTCCAACTCCCTCTCTACTCTTCAACTAAACTACAGTTTCCTGCAATCCCTCCTTTGGTAGGAAGTGAGACTAGCCCACTACTGCCCAAAAGGGTGGAGAATGGAATGGTAAGTTCCATTCTGGCTAAAGATCTCTCTTTGCCACACTGCCACCTGCTGGTGAACCAGGCACAGTGCATGAAACACAATGCATAACAGTTACATATCACCTAATGAACAGACTTGGAAACAGAAGGCATGGTGGTGTCATACATTGGTTTGGCATTAAAGACAGTAGCGGTTGTAGGTATGGTAGTGCCCTCTTTGGGGTACTACACAATGATTGTAGAACAAAGAACATATTTCTTGACTACAAAAACAGATAGCAGCACATCCAGCAGCATTTTGTACAAAGTGCAATCTCTCATCCCAGCTAATCGGGTATGGCAGCTGCTAATGTGGCAGAAGGTGATACCCAGAAATTTGCTAGCTGACAATCTCTCTCTCATGATTCCCTTCTCTATGGCTTTACTCTGTCACCTGTGGCTGTAGTTGTCCACTGTATGATGCAGGCTTCTAGCTTTGTCTGTCCTGAAATGCAGTGATGGTGTCTTAACCTGTTTACCACCACCTTGCAGCAGAGCCTTTATAGCTTGTTAGCTTGATAACTTTGCTGGCAAATACGTCATAGTTTACAGATCTTCTATATCTTTGGACCCTGTAGGGTCCTAGATGAGCTGCCTTTGTGGTCCATAAGTGCTGGAGGAGCTGAAGTTGAATCACAGGCTCCCTCACTCCTCACTCTCTACTATCTAATTCTCTCACTGGTCCTGCCCCTCCCTTGGCAAGAAGTCAGACCAACCCACTCCTAACAAGAGGGGAGGAATGAGATGGTAAGTCCAATTTCTGTTGCCAAACACTGCCAACCATACCCCATCTGCTATTGAACAAAGTGTATAGCATGTCATTACAGTACATTGTATTACAAACCATTTACAATAGTAGTACCCCAAGTACTACAGATGAATTCTAACATTATTGTATCACTGTTGTCAGTGGCATAACGTGCATTGCCAGCAGTCGGGGCAAGCCAAATATTGAGCCTCCTAACCTATAAACACACCTATTTTTATAGAACCACACCCAGAAGTATACCAACATTACCAATAACAACACTATATAAGAGACAAATAATACAGATTTTTCCATGGAGTCTCCAATTGCAGGGCATAGGGATCCCCCTCCTTCTGCTCAGATCCCACAGTCCGATTGCCTGTAGTATCTCAGGGGTTCAATAACCGGGATCAGCATTATCTGCTATTCCATTCACTGTGGCAAGGTGCTGGCTGCATTACACAGTGGGCACCAGCCATGTAAGGAGCGGGATCAATTAATGACACCACCTGCTCCATACACCTCTTGCACTCGCTGATGTACTATTTCCTCAGGGGTTGCAAAGAGGTTAATTAATCCATTCCCAATAAACATTTAGGCTCAATACCCCTGACCAGCCCCATTGAGACTCTCAGTCTAAGAGTAGGAGAAGTAAAATTCCCAGTAACAGTCAGTGGGACTCTCAGTGGGGCAAGGCATGGGGTCTAAATGGGGATTAGGAATGGATTCATATGGAGGATTAAGCCATAGTAATAATCCTCCATTATTAGGCCAGTCCCACCTCCACTCCCTATTTAGGCCCCATATGGGCCCCTGCCAGCTCCACTAATACAGTTACTTCATGTAAAATTGGCTGGGGCCTGGGCACTGGAAGTAGCTCCATACTCAACTCACTAAAATTCCCTCTCTGAGAAGAAGCGCCTCTAGGCCAGCTTAGCCCGGCTGTCTGATGGTTCAGCTAACTGCTTTTCTTGCTTCACACTGGAACGGCATGCAGCATGATTTTCAAGGGCTTGAAGGAAGAGGAGGCATAGCCTACGAAAAAGCCAAGTGCACACTGTAATAACTCATCAATGCTTGCACGCCTGGAGATTTGGTAGGCTGCATGCCTGAACTAGGTTGCGCGCTGTGTGTGGTCTCAGCCATCCCATGGCGACATATGCTTAGTGTTCTACCTGCCACAGAGTGAGTGGCATTGTTAACAAACATGGGCCACCCTGCAGTTTGGCACCTGGGGCAACCACCCCTCTGACTTCACGCTACGTCACTGACTGTTGTGAGATGCTTGACTTGTGGTGTCAGCTCAATACACTTTGTACTTTTTGTATAATATGTAAAATAAACTATGGATATAACTGATTTGCATACGGTTATCCAGAGAATGTTGGAGATGGTGTGTGGGTTATGTTCATGGGAAATGTGTATGTTATTAAATGTTTGTGGGAAATGTAATAAGCAAAATGTAATTCAAAAAACAAAAAATAAGCTCTGTTCTAGATGACCGGGACAATCAATCATGAGAAACACAATTAAAATCTATTCATTTATTACTGAAGTCACTTGATTTCACAAGCTGAGGGCTGAATAAATATAGAAAACCAATTTACAACTAAAAACCCAGGAATTTCAGTGTCCAAATTGCATGATGCAGCGTCACCGCTAGGCTTACCTTTACTTAAGATTTGCTGCCCTAACCTTGCATCTGGCCAAGACAGAGTGTTTTGTTAGCGCACTTTTGGGTAATGCCCCACCACCCTTCCCTCTAGTTATGGCAGGATACCAGGCTGAGAAAAGCATGTCGCTGCTTGTTAGCTGCATTTACATGCAGCAATCACTGCACGATCATTCAGCTCCATAGGGTTTCTCGTTTCCGATAGGGTATTCCCATCTCACAAATGTAGTTTGTATAGTTAGATATAGCAATACCAATATTATTACTAATAGAATGTATTTATATAAAATGTACCATTTAGAAGATTTGCCTATTTGTCTATCCATTGTCCCACACACATCAGTCAGGCCGTTGCCCCTAGTTATGGCTGCCATGTAGTAGTGATGACCGGCTTGTTCTTGTTCAAACCCGCTGTGAGGTAACTGCTGTATTGTGAACGCAGATTACATGAGCATGCGGAGACACATCTTAGGGTTGTAGCATTTTTGTCTGCGCTTCCAAAACGCAGAGAAGCGGATCCTGTTCCAAGATCAATTCATCTCTATGAGCAGGATCCGTTTATAAAGTCTGCATTTTGGACGGATCCTGACCATTGCGTTTTGGACTGGTAGCATCCAAAACACAGATGTGAAAGTACCCTAAGATGTGTCTCCGCATGCTCATGTAATGTGTGTTCACAATACAGCAGTTACCTCAGAGCGGGTCTGAAAAGGAGCAAGCCGGCCACCAATACTACATGGCCGCGGTGGCTGTAACCAGGGGCAACGGCCTGAATGATGTGTGTGTGACAATGGAAATACAAATAGGCAAATCGTCTAAACAGTACATTTTATATAAATACATTCTATTATACCTTCAAAGAGAATGTGTGACCTATAATTTCTTCTGTGAGTTAAAACCAGTAACACAACTCCTTTTGTTCTAATCCGTTTTTATTTTCTGATTGTAGATTTTTTTAAATTATATTTCCTGAACATGATTATGTTTTACAGCAGCCACCATGGGTCACAGACACAACAGTCTGGAGGTGACCTCATTGACCTCTAAGGGAGAGTTTTCTAGGAATTCTGCGAGGAGGGAGTAGATAAGCTATGATATCTACTACTGTGAATGGTGGATCCTCGGTTATCCTGTGTTATACATAGGTGATATATGTGATTGTAATTTGCCTGTAATGATCAAACTTAAAAGTGATCTGTACAGACCAAGAAGTGGCACCTATTATTAGGCTCAGTGGCCACTGTGAAAATTGCAGAATTTTAGGTTTTTTTAAATATAGTGACATGAAAAGTTAATAATAACAAAAATTCTTTAACAATATGTTTAGAATAAAATGTGATTTAAACAATGAGTCATTTTCAGATGACACATTCCCTTCAAGGCTTGTTCACTTGGGCAGCAATACTGAACACTGAACTGTTGGAGCAGCAAAGGATAGTATGGAATACAGTATAATGGATACAATAGAATGGAACTGAATTAACTAAAGAAGAAAAATAAGAAAGTATGTTTCAAGTTCCAGCTATTGCTTAAGAGGCATTGGTTCATTTTATATCATCTTTAGATGATACTTCAGAGCGAAGTTTGCAGAGATGTGTGGTTTGCATTAGCGATGAGAGGGAAAGCAGGAAAAGAATTTCAGTGTTTGAAGCAAATTGTTTGCGGTCACATTAATTACTACAAAGAATTCCATTTCATATTAGAATAATGTCCCTTGAGCCCTAGCCACATGCCAGTCTGAATATGTTGAAGTAAAGTGCATGGCTCAGACCTCAGGATATTGAGAGAGAAGTGCTGTAAAAGGCAATTTTTAAAGAAAAAAAGAGAAATCCAATGTATAGCCTTTATTAAAACTAGATATAACTGTTTAGATGGAAGCATTCTTGAGTCGCTAATGTCACCAACAGAGGAGTTTGTGTTCCTATTTAAAGTCGCTGCGTGGCTGAATAATATTTTTTAAAAAATAAGATCAGAATGGTATAAATTAGTATAAGAAGCCATAGTCACCTTACTGCTTCTACCCAGATGAATAACTTTTCCCTAACCATCTGTATTTTAAGGTGCAGCGTGCCCAGGAGGGGAGAGTAGGAGGATGGGAGTGGTGGTGTTGGCAATAATGGTGGTATTAGTACTCATGGTGAGGGTCCTCACTCTGGCACTCCTTGGGCCATGAAGTGGTTAGTGGGGTGCACCATTTCTTCTCCTGTTTTGCAGTTTTCTAGCTAGTGTTAGGTGGGGTGTCCTTGATGTCGAGGGGTTTTGGGTGCAAGGCTGGGGTCCCTTGGAGTGCAAGGTAATGTAGTACTGTGGCAGTGAAAGTACTGTGCAGTGTATATATATAGAAGTGTACTGTGCAGTGTATATATACAGGAGTAGTACTGTGCAGTGTATATATATACAGGATAGTTGTACTGTGCAGTGTATAATACAGAGTAGTACTGTGCAGTGTATATACAGGAGTAGTATGTGCCGTGCAGTGTATATATACAGGAGTAGTACTGTGCAGTGTGTATAGTATATATACAGAGTAGTACTGTGCAGTGTATATATACAGGAGTAGTACTGTGCAGTGTATAGTATACAGGTAGTACTGTGCAGTGTATATATTACAGGAGTAGTATGTGGCAGTGTATATATACAGGAGTGTACTGTGCAGTGTATATATAAGGAGTAGTAGTGCAGTATACAGTAGTACAGTGTATAGTAGTACTATGTATATATAGAGTGTACTGTGGCAGTGTATATATACAGGAGTAGTACTGTGCAGTGTATATATATGGTACTGTGCAGTGGATATATACAGGAGTAGTACTGTGGCAGTGTATATATATGAGTAGTAGTGTGCAGGAGTAAGTACTGTCAAGTGTATATATACAGGAGTAGTACTGTGCAGTGTTATACAGGAGTAGTGCTGTGAGTGTATATATTAGGAGTAGTACTGTGCAGTGTATATATACTGTACTGTGCAGTGTATAGTATACAGGAGTAGTACTGTGCAGTGTATATATATACTGTACAGGTGTAGTACTGTGCAGTGTATATATACAGGAGTATACTGTGCAGTGTATATATATAGAGTAGTACTGTGCAGTGTATATATACTGTGTACTGTACTGCAGTGTATATATATACAGAAGTGGTACTGTGCAGTGTTATATATAGAGGATAGGAGTAGTACTGTGCAGTTATATATACAGAAGTGGTACTGTGCAGTGTATATATACAGGGTAGTAGTACTGTGCAGTGTATATATATACTACAGGAGTAGTACTGTGCAGTGTATATATACAGAGTAGTAATGTATATATACAGTGTACTGTGCAGTGGATATACAGGAGTAGTACTGTGCAGTGGATATATACAGGAGTAGTACTGTGCAGTGTATATATACAGGAGTAGTACTGTGCAGTGGATATATACAGGAGTAGTACTGTGCAGTGTATATATACAGGAGTAGTACTGTGCAGTGTATATATATACAGAAGTGGTACTGTGCAGTGTATATATACAGGAGTAGTACTGTGCAGTGTATATATACAGAAGTGGTACTGTGCAGTGGATATATACAGGAGTAGTACTGTGCAGTGTATATATATGAAGTAGTACTGTATATATACAGGAGTAGTATGTGCAGTGTATGTGGTACTGTCAGTGTATATATACAGGAGTAGTACTGTGCGTGTATATATACAGGAGTAGTACTGTGCAGTGTATATATACAGAAGTGGTACTGTGCAGTGTATATATACAGAAGTGGTACTGTGCAGTGTATATATACAGGAGTAGTACTGTGCAGTGTATATATATACAGAAGTAGTACTGTGCAGTGTATATATACAGGAGTAGTACTGTGCAGTGTATATATACAGGAGTAGTACTGTGCAGTGTATATATATCAGGATATATGGTGTATTGACTGCAGTGTATATATACAGAAGTAGTACTGTGCAGTGTGTATATATATACAGAGTAGTACTGTGCAGTGTATATATACAGTAGTACTGTGCAGTGTATAATATATACTGTAGTAGAGTAGTACTGTGCAGTGGTATATATAACAGTTAGTCTGTGCAGTGTGTATATATACAGAAGTAGTACTGTGCAGTGTATATATACAGGAGTAGTACTGTGCAGTGTATATATACAGGAGTAGTACTGTGCAGTGTATATATACAGGAGTAGTACTGTGCAGTGTATATATACAGGAGTAGTACTGTGCAGTGTATATATACAGGAGTAGTACTGTGCAGTGTATATATACAGAAGTAGTACTGTGCAGTGTATATATACAGGAGTAGTACTGTGCAGTGTATATATACAGGAGTAGTACTGTGCAGTGTATATATACAGAAGTGTACTGTGCAGTGTATATATACAGGAGTAGTACTGTGCGGTGTATATATACAGAAGTAGTACTGTGCAGTGTATATATACAGGAAGTAGTACTGTGCAGTGTATATATACAGTAGTAGGTACTGTGCAGTGTATATATACAGGAGTAGTACTGTGCGGTGTATATATACAGGAGTAGTACTGTGCAGTGTATATATACAGTAGTACTGTGCAGTGTATATATACAGGAGTAGTACTGTGCAGTACTGTATAATATATACACAGTCTGTGCGGTGTTATATATACAGAAGTGGTACTGTGCAGTGTATATATACAGAAGTGGTACTGTGCAGTGTCTATACAGGGCTGACTTCAGGAGCGCTGTTGTGTTGTCTTTCATCCTCTGGATTTGGGGGGTTAAATAACAATTACTTCAGCAGGAGGTGGGGGGGTGAAGACCCTTAGAACATCTTATGGACAGGGGTGGACTTGGCACTTCTGGAGCTTTAAGATGATTATGCCAATTTCTCCCCCTTTCCCCATGAGAGGATATGTTCAGGACCTGAGACCCCCTCCCCTTGGGTGGGTCCGTGCTGTGCTCGATGACATCGTCACTGTGTCTCTGTCCGTCACCCGATGGCATTAATGTCACAGCTCCTGCGCCGCGAGGCCTGTAAATCCTGAACCTCTGACAGAGCGACGCCATCTTTGGCTCGGCAGGCTGTGCGCTCTGCTCGTCAGTGAACAGCCTCTGGGTCGATGACATTCAGCAGTGTCTGTCGGCCTCACCCAGAACGCCAATGACGGAGTGACCTCATGTGCTGCGCCTGCGCAGTGGCCCAGGCTGGCAGCAGGGAGTTAATAGAGTGCCTGGCCGGCTGTCCTATCCACAAAGGGCCTTAAATATTATAGACTATTACTCCTATCAGGCAGTGACATGATGACATCCAGAAGGGAGTAATGAGACCCATCTGTTGCGTCCTCCGCTCCGTATAATTGGTGCTTTTCTCCGACCGCCATTTGTCAGGTAATAAAACACACGAGGAGAGGTTTACTCTGTGATGTCTGACGGATAATAGGAGTATTCATCATCAGGAGCTCCGTCTGATTCTGCGATTCGCCTGGTTGACCCCTCATGCATCTTAATACAGACGGTCCAAAAATCAGCTCCATCCACCTGTACCCGCCAAAGATGGGGGAGACATGGAGTAACATATTGATCCAGGCCCCAGCAGTGTGACATCCAGGGTTCCCCTGTCCAGAAGTGTAACATTCCGGTCCCCCCATGTCCAGTAGAGTGATGGTCCAGTCCCCCCCTTGTCCATCAGTGTAACACTCTCGACCCCCATGTCCAGTAGTGTATCGGTACGTTCCCCTCCATCTTGTCCAGCAGTGTAACGGTCCAGTCCCCTCTTGTCCAGCAGTGTAATGATCCAATTGCCCCTTTGTCCAGCAGTGTAACGGTCCAGGGCCTCCCCTTGTCCACAGTGTAAGGTCAGGCCCCTCTTGTCCAGCAGTGTAAGGTCCCCCCCCCTCTTGTCCAAGCAGTGTAATGGTCCAGGCCCTCTCACTTGTCAAGCAGTGTAATGGTCCAGGCCCTCTCACTTGTCCAGCAGTGTAATGGTCCAGGCCCCTCTCACTTATCCAGCAGTGTAATGGTCCAGGCCTCTCTCACTTGTCCAGCAGTGTAATGGTCCAGGCCCTCTCACTTGTCCAGCAGTGTAATGATCCAGGCCCTTTGTCCAGCAGTGTAACGGTCCAGGGCTCCCTTGTCCCACAGTGGTAAAGGTCAGGCCCCCCACTTGTCAAGCAGTGTAATGGTCCAGGCCCCTCTCACTTGTCCAGCAGTGTAATGGTCCAGGCCCTCTCACTTGTCCAGCAGTGTTAATGGTCCAGGCCCCTCTCACTTGTCCAGCAGTGTATGGTCCAGGCCTCTCACTTGTCCAGCAGTGTAATGGTCCAGGCCTCTCACTTGTCCAGCAGTGTAATGGTCCAGGCCCCTCTCACTTGTTCCAGCAGTGTAATGGTCCAGGCCTCTCTCACTTGTCAAGCAGTGTAATGGTCCAGGCCTCTCTCACTTGTCCAGCAGTGTAATGGTCCAGGCCTCTCTCACTTGTCCAGCAGTGTAATGGTCAGGCCTCTCTCACTTGTCAAGCAGTGTAATGGTCCAGGCCTCTCTCACTTGTCCCACAGTGTAAGGTCAGGTCCCCCCCTCTTGTCCAGCAGTGTAATGGTCCAGGCCCCTCTCACTTGTCCAGCAGTGTAATGGTCCAGGCCTCTCTCACTTGTCAAGCAGTGTAATGGTCCAGGCCTCTCTCACTTGTCCAGCAGTGTAATGGTCCAGGCCCCTCTCACTTGTCCAGCAGTGTAATGGTCCATTGCCCCTTTGTCCAGCAGTGTAATGGTCTCAGGGCCTCCCTTGTCCCACAGTGTAAAGGTCAGGTCCCCCCACTTGTCAAGCAGTGTAAAGGTCAGGTCCCCCCTCTCACTTGTCAAAGCAGTGTAATGGTCCAGGCCCCTCTCACTTGTCCAAGCAGTGTAATGGTCCAGGCCCTCTCACTTGTCCAGCAGTGTAATGTCTAATGGTCAGGCCCCTCTCACTTGTCAGCAGTGTAATGGTCCAGGCCTCTCTCACTTGTCCAGCAGTGTAATGGTCCAGGCCCCTCTCACTTGTCCAGCAGTGTAATGGTCCAGGCCTCTCTCACTTGTCCAGCAGTGTAATGGTCCAGGCCTCTCTCACTTGTCAAGCAGTGTAATGGTCCAGGCCTCTCTCACTTGTCCAGCAGTGTAATGGTCCAGGCCTCTCTCATTGTCCAGTGTAATGGTCAGGCCCCTCTCACTTGTCAAGCAGTGTAATGGTCCAGGCCTCCTCTCTCACTTGTCCAGCAGTGTAATGGTCCAGGCCCTCTCAACTTGTCAAGCAGTGTAATGGTCAGGCCCCTCTCACTTGTCAGCAGTGTAATGGTCCAGGCCTCTCTCACTTGTCAAGCAGTGTAATGGTCCAGGCCTCTCTCACTTGTCCAGCAGTGTAATGGTCCAGGCCTCTCTCACTTGTCAAGCAGTGTAATGGTCCAGGCCTCTCCACTGTCCAGCAGTAATGTCCAGGCCTCTCACTTGTCCAGCAGTGTAATGGTCCAGGCCCCTCTCACTTGTCCAGCAGTGTATGGTCCAGGCCCCTCTCACTTGGTCCAGCAGTGTAATGGTCCAGGCCCCTCTCACTTGTCAAGCAGTGTAATGGTCCAGGCCCTCTCACTTGTCCAAGCAGTGTAATGGTCCAGGCCTCTCTCACTTGTCCAGCAGTGTAATGGTCCAGGCCTCTCTCCTTGTCAAGCAGTGTAATGGTCCAGGCCTCTCTCACTTGTCCAGCAGTGTAATGGTCCAGGCCTCTCTCACTTGTCCAGCAGTGTAATGGTCCAGGCCTCTCTCACTTGTCAAGCAGTGTAATGGTCCAGGCCGCCTCTCACTTGTTCCAGCAGTGTAATGGTCCAGGCCTCTCTCACTTGTCCAGCAGTGTAATGGTCCAGGCCTCTCTCACTTGTCAAGCAGTGGTAATGGTCCAGGCCTCTACTTGTCCAGCAGTGTACGGTCTGGTCCTCTGTCCAGCAGTGTAATGGTCCAGGCCCCTCTCACTTGTCCAGCAGTGTAATGGTCCAGGCCCCTCTCACTTGTCCAGCAGTGTAATGGTCCAGGCCTCTCTCAACTTGTCCAGCAGTGGTAATGGTCCAGGCCCCTCTCACTTGTCCAGCAGTGTAATGGTCCAGGCCCCTCTCACTTGTCAAGCAGTGGTAATGGTCCAGGCCTCTCTCACTTGTCAAGCAGTGTAATGGTCCAGGCCCCTCTGACTTGTCAAGCAGTGTAATGGTCCAGGCCCCTCTTACTTGTCCAGCAGTGTAACGGTCTGGTCCCTCCTTGTCCAGCAGTGTAATGTTCCAGTCTCCCTTCCCTTGTCCAGCAGTGTAACAGTCCCGTTCCCCCTTGTCCAGAAATGTAATGGTCCAGTCCTCCTTTCCTTGCGCAGCAGTATAACGGTGTCCAGCAGTGTAACAGTCCAGTTCCCCTTGTCAAGCTGTGTAAAGGTCCGGTTCCCCCAACTGTCCAGCAGTGTAAAGGTCCGGTCCCTCCCTTGTCCAGCAGTGTACTGGTCCGTCCTCCATCCCTTGTCCAGTAGTGTGACGGTCCGGTTCCCTCCCCTTGTCCAGGAATGTACAGTCCGGTCCCCTTCCCTTGTCCAGCAGTGTAACGGTCCGGTCCCTCCCTTGTCCAGCAGTGTAACGGTCCAGTCCCCCCTTTTTCAGCAGTGTATGATCCAGGGCCTCCCCTTGTCCAGCAGTGTAATGGTCCAGTCCCCCTTTTTTCAGCAGTGTTATGATCCAGGGCCTCCCCTTGTCCAGCAGTGTAATGGTCCAGTCCCCCTTCCCTTGTCCAGCAGTGTAATGGTCCAGTCCTTCCCTTGTCCAGCAGTGTAATGGTCTGGTCCCCCCTTGTTCAGCATTGTTACGATTCAGGGCCTCCCCTTGTCCAGCAGTGTAACGGACCGGTCCCTCCTTGTCCAGCAGTGTAACCTTCCAGTCCCCCTTCCCTTGTCCTGCAGTATGACGGTCCGGTCCCCTCTTGTCCAGCAGTGTAACAGTCCGGTCCCCTACCTTTGTCCAGCAGTACGGTCCCCCCTTCCCAGTTACGGTCCAGTCCCTCCTTGGCCAGCAGTGTAACCGTCCAGTCCCCTTCCCTTGTCCTGCAGTGTGACGGTCCGGTCCCCCCTTGTCCAGCAGTGTAACAGTCCGGTCCCCTACACTTTGTCCAGCGGTGTAACAGTCCGATCCCCCCTTGTCCACCAGTGGTTACGCCAGCCCCTTCCAGTTAATGGTCCATCCCCCTTGCCCAGCATGTAGTGGACGCTGTGGGGGAGGGGTGGTGATAAAGAGTCTCTGATGTCCTGGTGGCCTCTACGGATGGCGGTATACGAGGTACACGGTGGGCCACGTGCTCTGCTCGCCATCTGGACGCAGGTTTATTTAAGGCCGGGGGTAATTAGCAGAGTTTGTTTAGCGCTGTCTGCTGCTCTTGGATGTGGGCGGCTGAGGAGCGCTCAGGAAATGGGACACGACATGTTTACATGGGGCAATTAGGGTAATTATTATAAACTGAGGGGTTTTTAATGACTCCCATCATCCCCTCCCCCGGGTGCTGTGTGTGTTCTGTGTTATACAGTCCTTGGGGGCCCAGACGCCATCAGACGACTGAACCCCAACTCTGCCGGCACTGCTTCCTTCAGTGACCTGCATGTCAGACGTATAACGGGGTCCGGCTGTGTGACCCCAGGGTGATAGCCCCCCAGAGAAATTACAACCGTCACTGCTGGGATTTATAGTCCTGCTGGAGGGGTGCAGCCCCCTACAGAGTGCACCACCATCCACATCCATGGTTAATGTGCCCCCCTCCCCCACATCAGCTAACACAGGAGCAGAAACAAATAGTTCAGAAGACGGCAGGAAGCCTCGACCTTCAGCCCCCAACCCCCAAGCTTCAGCCCGTCAGCCTACACCCCTGACCTTCAGCCCGTCAGCCTGCACCCCCGACCTTCAGCCTGTTGGTCCACACCACCCAACCTTTGGCCTGCACCCCCTGACCTTTGTTCTGCATTCTCAGACCTTCAGGCCCACACCCTCTGAACTTTAGCCTTCGGCCTGCACCCCCCCGGAACCTTCAGCCCGTTGGCCCACATCCCCGACCTTTGGCCTGCACCCCCCCGGACCTTCAGCCCGTTGGCCCACACCCCCGGACCGTTGGCCTGCACCCCCCCTGGCCTTCAGCCCGTTGGCCCAACACTCCCGACCTTGGCCTGCACCCCCCCTTGGAGCCTTCAGCCCGTGGCGCCACACTCCCGACCTTGGCCTGCACCCCCCTTGGACCGTTCACCCCGTTGGCCCACACCCCCGACCTGGCCTGGCCCCCCTTGGCCTCAGTCGTTGGCCAACCTCTCCGCCTGGCCTTGCCCCCCCGGACCTTCCAGGCCCGTTGGCCCACACTCCCGACCTTGGCCTGCAACCCCCCTTTGGACCTTCAGCCCGTTGGCCCACACCCCCGGACCTTGGCCTGCACCCCCCCACCCCCTTGGACACCCCGACCTTGGCCTTTGGCCTACACCCCCTTGGCCCACACTTTGGCCTGCACCCCGTTGGCCCACACTCCCGACCTTGGCCTGCCACCCCCCTTGGACCTTCAGCCCGTTGGCCCACACCCCGACCTTGGCACCCCCCTTGGACCTTCAGCCCGTTGGCCCACACTCCCGACCTTGGCCTGCACCCGTTACCCCCTTGGACCTTCAGCCTGTTGGCCCACACCCCCGACCTTGGCCTGCACCCCCCTTGGACCTTCAGCCCGTTGGCCCACACTCCCCGACCTTAGCCTGCACCCCCCTTGGACCTTCAGTCCCGTTGGCCAACACCCCGACCTTGGTCCTGCACCCCCCCTTGGACCTTCAGCCCGTTGGCCCACACTCCCGACCTTGGCCTACACCCCCCTTGGACCTTCAGCCCGTTGGCCCACACCCCCGACCTTGGCCTGCACCCCCTTGGACCTTCAGCCTGTTGGCCCACACTCCCGACCTTGGCCTGCACCCCCTTTGGACCTTCACCCCATTGGTCCACACTCCCGACCTTGGCATGTTTCCTCCTGACCTTCACCCCACCTCACCCCTGGCTGAGCCCGGACCCTCAATGCTCTTGGTGCTGCATAGGTGAGCGTCCCAGCCACCAGGGATCCTTGGTTCTGGGGGGGCACATACTTTTGTCCATGTATTGTGTGTCTACAGAACGTAATATTACTGTCCATGCCCAAGGGTCTGCAGGTTGCAGCCGCTCCACCCCTGACATGAATGAACAAGTTGTCGCCATTATTACTGACAGTAATGGGAGAGACTCTAAGAGGGCAGCACAATGGTGGGCCCTGCGGGCTCTTCTCTCAGCCCGTGCCACCCCCTCGGCCTCCTCTTCTTTCATTCCCCCCCACTCCTCACTCACCTGTCTGGTATGTTAATTATGGTTTTAACATTCCTCCTAAATCCTTCCTTAATCCCACAGGTCTCAGATGCCTCCTCCCCAGCTCTGCTCCTGCCTGCAGGGCAACCAAGAGGAAGGGTTAATGGATCAAGGGCCGCTGAGCCAGGGGCAGCCAGAAGGGTTAATCAGACTGGAAGAATAACTGACGGCAGAATCTACGGCATGGGAAGAGTTAACGGAAGGTTCTTCAGGAGCGTCAAAGAGGCTCCAGCACACAAAGAGTTAAACATGTCTCCCTTTCCAAAAACGGTCTCTAACCTCCCGGAGTGCAGCCAATACACCCTCCCTGATACAGTCCTTTAGATGAGAAGCCTTTCCGTCTGCCTCCTGACACTGTGCGACAATCCTACATTCACCACCAGTGAGTTCTGCTGAGTCCCCACCATGACGCCCGCG
Organism: Rhinella marina; assembly: GCA_900303285.1. Classification (NCBI taxonomy): domain Eukaryota; kingdom Metazoa; phylum Chordata; class Amphibia; order Anura; family Bufonidae; genus Rhinella; species Rhinella marina. The sequence continues at coordinate 43,226 of ONZH01005060.1, forward strand.
ATTGTACCCCGCACGGATCAGAAGTAACGTGATTGGCTGGAGACTGAACCCCATATGAATCCACATTATAATCTGTGGCTTCCAGGTTCAACATTTCATTATCTTCAAATCTTTCCCTTGGGAGGAAATGTCCACATCCTGCAGAATTTAGCATCCTCAACAATGCCATCTCTGCAGTAGGTCATATAGGTTACGTAGAATAACTGCAGAAAGGCAGCTCTGAACCCACCAGAAAACAAAAAAACCTAAACTAAACTTAGAACCCCTAGAACATAAGGGTGAAAGCCATGATCCATATAGTGTATACACCATTATCCTTATTATCAAAAACTTTACTACATCTCTTCAGTAGGTCATATAGGTTACGTAGAATAATTGCAGAAAGGCAGCTCTGAACCCACCAGAAAAATAAACTAAACTTAGTACCCCTAGGACATAAGGGTGAAAGCCATGATCCATATAGTGTATATACCATTATCCTTATTATCAAAAACTTTACTACATCTCTTCAGTAGGTCATATAGGTTACGTAGAATAATTGCAGAAAGGCAGCTCTGAACCCACCAGAAAAATAAACTAAACTTAGTACCCCTAGGACATAAGGGTGAAAGCCATGATCCATATAGTGTATACACCATTGTCCTTATTAGCAAAAATTTTACTACATCTCTCCAGTAGGTCATATAGGTTACGTAGAATAATTGCAGAAAGGCAGCTCTGAACCCACCAGAAAAATAAAGTAAACTTAGTACCTCTAGGACATAAGGGTGAAAGCCATGTTCCATATAATGTATACACCATTATCCTTATTATCAAAAACTTTACTACATCTCTTCAGTAGGTCATATAGGTTACGTAGAATAACTACAGAAAGGCAGCTCTGAACCCACCAGAAAACCAACAAAATCCTAAACTAAACTTAGTACCCCTAGGACATAAGGGTGAAAGCCACGATCCATATAGTATAAACACCATTGTCCTTATTAGCAAAAACTAATAGGTTATTAATGTCACTGAGGTTATATCATAACTGCAGACAGGCAGCTCTGAACCCACCAAAAAACTAAACTAAACTTAGTACCCCTAGGACATAAGGGTGAAAGCCATGATCCATATAGTGTAAACACCATTGTCCTTATTAGCAAAAACTTTACATCTCTTCAGTAGGTTATTGATGACACAGGTTATGTCATATAACTGCAGAAAGGCCAGAAAACTAAACTAAGCCTAATTTAGCTCCCCTAGTACACAAAGGTGAAGTATACTCTACATCATGTAAATAACACTACGCTTACATCTCTGAAGGTTTTAATTATATGAAACTAATCCAGCCAACCAGGATCTGATTATATTATCGTGAGATATCACCACTACTTACCGTCTGAAAACCTCTTAGTGAGGGAACTGTCCACACCAGTTACTGTATACCTGGAAATAAAAGCAATAAATCAATCACCCTTGCTTAGCTCCCCTAATACACAAGGGTGAAAGTCATGCATCATCTTGTAAATGTATGATAATATAACGCCCTCAACTCGACCTAGCTCCTTAACTCCCAAGGATGAAAGAATGAACCCTGTTTAGCAGTATATTATGTTTAGTATATTATTTCATTATTATGTATTTATGTGTTGTCCAGCATCGCCGTGTAGCCCTGTGATCCGCCATCGTGCACCCCCCGATACCCCCCCGTCAGTTCTCTGTGAGGACTTTATATTGTTTTTTACATGTTGCGATGCATTCCTTACATTTATGTGATGACCTTGCAGTTCCCGGAGTCCCGGCATTAAGCCTTCGAATGAATAGAAGGGGTGGAGCTCGGTGACCGACTCATCACAGATTGGATGAGGTCCAGGAAAAAATTACAGAACTGGAGGTCAGAGGTTAATGTGCTTTGTATGGAGGCTGCTCTGTGACAATGTGCTGCAGGCTGTGATGGTGCGATGTGCAGCAGATTTCCAGTCATGTACTGACAAGTCCCTATAGACCTCACATCAGAGGGGAGAGTCTGCACAGTTACAGAGGATTAGATTGTCAGCTCTGCAGTCTGATGAAGTACAAACACTAACGGGGGGGACTTCTCCTTCCATGAGTGACCATCATCCCGAAATATTTATGCTGCTGGAAACCCCACTTTTTGACACAGATCAATCAACAAATTTCTCCTGAAATCCTCTGTGCTGCTGGGAGGACCCTGCTCCTTCCACTATGTAACTCTCATCCTGTGACCTCCACAAGATCAGCACACTCCTCTCCTGAAATCCTCTGTGCTGCTGGGAGGACTCTGCTCCTTCCACTATGACCTCATCCTGTGACCTCCAAGATCAGCACACTCCTCTCTGAAATCCTCTGTGCTGCTGGGAGGACCCTGCTCCTTCCACTATGTAACTCCATCCTGTGACCTCCACAAGATCAGCACACTCCTCTCCTGAAATCCTCTGTGCTGCTGGGAGGACCCTGCTCCTTCCACTATGTAACTCTCATCCTGTGACCTCCACAAGATCAGCACACTCCTCTCCTGAAATCCTCTGTGCTGCTGGGAGGACTCTGCTCCTTCCACTATGTAACTCTCATCCTGTGACCTCCACAAGATCAGCACACTCCTCTCCTGAAA
>ONZH01005061.1:0-28721 GCA_900303285.1 Rhinella marina
TTCAGAGTCTGCCAGTCAACTAAAATGAAATCACAGCAATTTTGACCTCTGAAGAAAACCATCTGGAGAAGGATCGACACAATTAGAAAACAAATCTTTCCAATTCCTACCTCTACCACAGTGGGCACAGGCTAAAAAGAACCATAGCAGAAGATAACAACTTCAATGAAAACTTCTCCAACAGTTTCAGAGTTAATAACATCTCCAGAGATAACCTCATCACAGGAATCAGCTACATCTGTACAGAAAACAAAATCTCCTATTACCTCACAATCTTCAACTACTCGTTTAACGACGACTCCTAAAGCCACTGTAGCAGCAGTAGAAAGAGTACGACTCTAAGACAAACAGTGGTACCAACAACTACTTCAGAAACAATTCTTTCCTCAATCTTTCTTACTATTTAGAAACACACCAACTAAAACTACTAAAACAGAGCATCAATTGCTAGCTCAACAACAAAATGGTGCCATCGACTACTTCAGAGTCTGCACATCAACAGAAATGAAATCACAGCAATTTTGACCTCTGAAGCAAAACCATCTGGAGAAGGATCACAACAATTTGACAAACAAATCTCCAATTCCTACTCTACACAGTGGCAAAGCTAAAGAACCATAGCAGAAGATTTAACAACTTCAATGAAAACTCTCAACAGTTTCAGAGTTAATAACATCTCCAGAGATACCTTCACACAGAATCAGCTCATCATACAAGTCAAAAATCTATTACCTCACAATCTTCACACTCGTTTACGACGACGACTCCTAAAGCCACGTAGCAGGAGTAGAAAAGAGTATAGGCTCTAAGACAACAGTGGTACCAACAACTACTTCAGAAAACAACTCTTTCTCTCAATCTGTTTCTACTGATTTGAAACCACACCGACTACAACTACTAAACCGCAGCATCAATTGCTAGCTCAACAACAAAAATGTGCCATCGACTACTTCAGAGTCTGCACAGTCAACAAAATGAAATCAACAGCAATTTGACCTCTGAACAAAACCATCTGGAGAAGGATCGACAACAATTAGACAAACAAATCTTCCAATCCTACCTCTACACAGTGCAACAACTAAAAAAACCATAGCACAAGATTTAACAACTTCAATGAAAACTTCTCCAACAGTTTCAGAGTTAATAACATCTCCAGAGATAACCTCATCACAGGAATCAGCTACATCTGTACAGTCAACAAAATCTCTATTACCTCACAATCTTCAACTACTCGTTTAACGACGACCTCCTAAAGCCACTGTAGCAGGAGTAGAAAAGAGTACAGGCTCTAAGACAACAGTGGTACCAACAACTACTTCAGAAACAACTCTTTCCTCTCAATCTTTTTCTACTGATTTAGAAACCACACCAACTAAAACTACTAAAACAGCAGCATCAATTGCTAGCTCAACAACAAAAATGGTGCCATCGACTACTTCAGAGTCTGCACAGTCAACTAAAATGAAATCAACAGCAATTTTGACCTCTGAAGCAAAACCATCTGGAGAAGGATCGACAACAATTAGACAAACAAATCTTCCAATTCCTACCTCTACCACAGTGGCAACAGCTAAAAGAACCATAGCAGAAGATTTAACAACTTCAATGAAAACTTCTCCAACAGTTTCAGAGTTAATAACATCTCCAGAGATAACCTCATCACAGGAATCAGCTACATCTGTACAGACAACAAAATCTCCTATTACCTCACAATCTTCAACTACTCGTTTACGACGACGACTCCTAAAGCCACTGTAGCAGCAGTAGAAAAGAGTACAGACTCTAAGACAACAGTGGTACCAACAACTACTTCAGAAACAATTCTTTCCTCTCAATCTGTTTCTACTATTTAGAAACCACACCAACTAAAACTACTAAAACAGCAGCATCAATTGCTAGCTCAACAACAAAAATGGTGCATCTGACTACTTCAGAGTCTGCACAGTCAACTAAAATGAAATCAACAGCAATTTTGACCTCTGAAGCAAAACCATCTGGAGAAGGATCGACAACAATTAGACAAACAAATCTTCCAATTCCTACCTCTACCACAGTGGCAACAGCTAAAAGAACCATAGCAGAGATTTAACAACTTCAATGAAAACTTCTCCAACAGTTTCAGAGTTAATAACATCTCCAGAGATAACCTCATCACAGGAATCAGCTACATCTGTACAGTCAACAAAATCTCCTATTACCTCACAATCTTCAACTACTCGTTTAACGACGACGACTCCTAAAGCCACTGTAGCAGGAGTAGAAAAGAGTACAGACTCTAAGACAACAGTGGTACCAACAACTACTTCAGAAACAATTCTTTCCTCTCAATCTGTTTCTACTGATTTAGAAACCACACCAACTAAAACTACTAAAACAGCAGCATCAATTGCTAGCTCAACAACAAAAATGGTGCCATCGACTACTTCAGAGTCTGCACAGTCAACTAAAATGAAATCAACAGCAATTTTGACCTCTGAAGCAAAACCATCTGGAGAAGGATCGACAACAATTAGACAAACAAATCTTCCAATTCCTACCTCTACCACAGTGGCAACAGCTAAAAGAACCATAGCAGAAGATTTAACAACTTCAATGAAAACTTCTCCAACAGTTTCAGAGTTAATAACATCTCCAGAGATAACCTCATCACAGGAATCAGCTACATCTGTACAGTCAACAAAATCTCCTATTACCTCACAATCTTCAACTACTCGTTTAACGACGACGACTCCTAAAGCCACTGTAGCAGCAGTAGAAAAGAGTACAGACTCTAAGACAACAGTGGTACCAACAACTACTTCAGAAACAATTCTTTCCTCTCAATCTGTTTCTACTAATTTAGAAACCACACCAACTAAAACTACTAAAACAGCAGCATCAATTGCTAGCTCAACAACAAAAATGGTGCCATCGACTACTTCAGAGTCTGCACAGTCAACAGAAATGAAATCAACAGCAATTTTGACCTCTGAAGCAAAACCATCTAGAGAAGGATCGACAACAGTTAGACAAACAAATCTTCCAATTCCTACCTCTACCACAGTGGCAACAGCTAAAAGAACCATAGCAGAAGATTTAACAACTTCAATGAAAACTTCTCCAACAGTTTTAGAGTTAATAACATCTCCAGAGATCACCTCATCACAGGAATCAGCTACATCTGTACAGTCAACAAAATCTATTACCTCACAATCTTCAACTACTCGTTTAACGACGACGACTCCTAAAGCCACTGTAGCAGGAGTAGAAAAGAGTACAGGCTCTAAGACAACAGTGGTACCAACAACTACTTCAGAAACAACTCTTTCCTCTCAATCTGTTTCTACTGATTTAGAAACCACACCGACTACAACTACTAAAACCGCAGCATCAATTGCTAGCTCAACAACAAAAATGGTGCCATCGACTACTTCAGAGTCTGCACAGTCAACTAAAATGAAATCAACAGCAATTTTGACCTCTGAAGCAAAACCATCTGGAGAAGGATCGACAACAATTAGACAAACAAATCTTCCAATTCCTACCTCTACCACAGTGGCAACAGCTAAAAGAACCATAGCAGAAGATTTAACAACTTCAATGAAAACTTCTCCAACAGTTTCAGAGTTAATAACATCTCCAGAGATAACCTCATCACAGGAATCAGCTACATCTGTACAGTCAACAAAATCTCCTATTACCTCACAATCTTCAACTACTCGTTTAACGACGACGACTCCTAAAGCCACTGTAGCAGGAGTAGAAAAGAGTACAGACTCTAAGACAACAGTGGTACCAACAACTACTTCAGAAACAACTCTTTCCTCTCAATCTGTTTCTACTGATTTAGAAACCACACCGACTAAAACTACTAAAACAGCAGCATCAATTGCTAGCTCAACAACAAAAATGGTGCCATCGACTACTTCAGAGTCTGCACAGTCAACTAAAATGAAATCAACAGCAATTTTGACCTCTGAAGCAAAACCATCTGGAGAAGGATCGACAACAATTAGACAAACAAATCTTCCAATTCCTACCTCTACCACAGTGGCAACAGCTAAAAGAACCATAGCAGAAGATTTAACAACTTCAATGAAAACTTCTCCAACAGTTTCAGAGTTAATAACATCTCCAGAGATAACCTCATCACAGGAATCAGCTACATCTGTACAGACAACAAAATCTCCTATTACCTCACAATCTTCAACTACTCGTTTAACGACGACTCCTAAAGCCACTGTAGCAGCAGTAGAAAAGAGTACAGACTCTAAGACAACAGTGGTACCAACAACTACTTCAGAAACAATTCTTTCCTCTCAATCTGTTTCTACTAATTTAGAAACCACACCAACTAAAACTACTAAAACAGCAGCATCAATTGCTAGCTCAACAACAAAAATGGTGCCATCGACTACTTCAGAGTCTGCACAGTCAACAGAAATGAAATCAACAGCAATTTTGACCTCTGAAGCAAAACCATCTGGAGAAGGATCGACAACAATTAGACAAACAAATCTTCCAATTCCTACCTCTACCACAGTGGCAACAGCTAAAAGAACCATAGCAGAAGATTTAACAACTTCAATGAAAACTTCTCCAACAGTTTCAGAGTTAATAACATCTCCAGAGATAACCTCATCACAGGAATCAGCTACATCTGTACAGTCAACAAAATCTATTACCTCACAATCTTCAACTACTCGTTTAACGACGACGACTCCTAAAGCCACTGTAGCAGGAGTAGAAAAGAGTACAGGCTCTAAGACAACAGTGGTACCAACAACTACTTCAGAAACAACTCTTTCCTCTCAATCTTTTTCTACTGATTTAGAAACCACACCAACTAAAACTACTAAAACAGCAGCATCAATTGCTAGCTCAACAACAAAAATGGTGCCATCGACTACTTCAGAGTCTGCACAGTCAACTAAAATGAAATCAACAGCAATTTTGACCTCTGAAGCAAAACCATCTGGAGAAGGATCGACAACAATTAGACAAACAAATCTTCCAATTCCTACCTCTACCACAGTGGCAACAACTAAAAAAACCATAGCACAAGATTTAACAACTTCAATGAAAACTTCTCCAACAGTTTCAGAGTTAATAACATCTCCAGAGATCACCTCATCACAGGAATCAGCTACATCTGTACAGTCAACAAAATCTCCTATTACCTCACAATCTTCAACTACTCGTTTAACGACGACGACTCCTAAAGCCACTGTAGCAGCAGTAGAAAAGAGTATAGGCTCTAAGACAACAGTGGTACCAACAACTACTTCAGAAACAATTCTTTCCTCTCAATCTGTTTCTACTGATTTAGAAACCACACCAACTAAAACTACTAAAACAGCAGCATCAATTGCTAGCTCAACAACAAAAATGGTGCCATCGACTACTTCAGAGTCTGCACAGTCAACAGAAAATGAAATCAACAGCAATTTTGACCTCTGAAGCAAAACCATCTGGAGAAGGATCGACAACAATTAGACAAACAAATCTTCCAATTCCTACCTCTACCACAGTGGCAACAGCTAAAAGAACCATAGCAGAAGATTTAACAACTTCAATGAAAACTTCTCCAACAGTTTCAGAGTTAATAACATCTCCAGAGATAAACCTCATCACAGGAATCAGCTACATCTGTACAGACAACAAAATCTCCTATTACCTCACAATCTTCAACTACTCGTTTAACGACGACGACTCCTAAAGCCACTGTAGCAGCAGTAGAAAAGAGTATAGACTCTAAGACAACAGTGGTACCAACAACTACTTCAGAAACAATTCTTTCCTCTCAATCTGTTTCTACTAATTTAGAAACCACACCAACTAAAACTACTAAAACAGCAGCATCAATTGCTAGCTCAACAACAAAAATGGTGCCATCGACTACTTCAGAGTCTGCACAGTCAACAGAAATGAAATCAACAGCAATTTTGACCTCTGAAGCAAAACCATCTGGAGAAGGATCGACAACAATTAGACAAACAAATCTTCCAATTCCTACCTCTACCACAGTGGCAACAGCTAAAAGAACCATAGCAGAAGATTTAACAACTTCAATGAAAACTTCTCCAACAGTTTCAGAGTTAATAACATCTCCAGAGATCACCTCATCACAGGAATCAGCTACATCTGTACAGTCAACAAAATCTATTACCTCACAATCTTCAACTACTCGTTTAACGACGACGACTCCTAAAGCCACTGTAGCAGGAGTAGAAAAGAGTACAGGCTCTAAGACAACAGTGGTACCAACAACTACTTCAGAAACAACTCTTTCCTCTCAATCTGTTTCTACTGATTTAGAAACCACACCGACTACAACTACTAAAACCGCAGCATCAATTGCTAGCTCAACAACAAAAATGGTGCCATCGACTACTTCAGAGTCTGCACAGTCAACTAAAATGAAATCAACAGCAATTTTGACCTCTGAAGCAAAACCATCTGGAGAAGGATCGACAACAATTAGACAAACAAATCTTCCAATTCCTACCTCTACCACAGTGGCAACAGCTAAAAGAACCATAGCAGAAGATTTAACAACTTCAATGAAAACTTCTCCAACAGTTTCAGAGTTAATAACATCTCCAGAGATCACCTCATCACAGGAATCAGCTACATCTGTACAGTCAACAAAATCTATTACCTCACAATCTTCAACTACTCGTTTAACGACGACGACTCCTAAAGCCACTGTAGCAGGAGTAGAAAAGAGTACAGGCTCTAAGACAACAGTGGTACCAACAACTACTTCAGAAACAACTCTTTCCTCTCAATCTGTTTCTACTGATTTAGAAACCACACCGACTACAACTACTAAAACCGCAGCATCAATTGCTAGCTCAACAACAAAAATGGTGCCATCGACTACTTCAGAGTCTGCACAGTCAACTAAAATGAAATCAACAGCAATTTTGACCTCTGAAGCAAAACCATCTGGAGAAGGATCGACAACATTTAGACAAACAAATCTTCCAATTCCTACCTCTACCACAGTGGCAACAACTAAAAAAACCATAGCACAAGATTTAACAACTTCAATGAAAACTTCTCCAACAGTTTCAGAGTTAATAACATCTCCAGAGATCACCACATCACAGGAATCAGCTACATCTGTACAGTCAACAAAATCTCCTATTACCTCACAATCTTCAACAACTCGTTTAACGACGACAACTCCTAAAGCCACTGTAGCAGGAGTAGAAAAGAGTACAGACTCTAAGACAACAGTGGTACCAACAACTACTTCAGAAACAACTCTTTCCTCTCAATCTGTTTCTACTGATTTAGAAACCACACCGACTAAAACTACTAAAACCATAGCATCAATTGCTAGCTCAACAACAAAAATAGTGCCATTGACTACTTCAGAGCTTGCACAGTCAACTAAAATGAAATCAACAGCAATTTTGACCTCTGAAGCAAAACCATCTGGAGAAGGATCAACAACAATTAGACAAACAAATCTTCCAATTCCTACCTCTACAACAGTGGCAACAGCTAAAAGAACCATAGCAGAAGATTTAACAACTTCAATGAAAACTTCTCCAACAGTTTCAGAGTTAATAACATCTCCAGAGATAACCTCATCACAGGAATCAGCTACATTTGTACAGACAACAAAATCTCCTATTACCTCACAATCTTCAACTACTCGTTTAACGACGACAACTCCTAAAGCCACTGTAGCAGGAGTAGAAAAGAGTATAGGCTCTAAGACAACAGTGGTACCAACAACTACTTCAGAAACAACTCTTTCCTCTCAATCTGTTTCTACTGATTTAGAAACCGCACCAACTAAAACTACTAAAACAGCAGCATCAATTGCTAGCTCAACAACAAAAATGGTGCCATCGACTACTTCAGAGTCTGCACAGTCAACTAAAATGAAATCAACAGCAATTTTGACCTCTGAAGCAAAACCATCTGGAGAAGGATCGACAACAATTAGACAAACAAATCTTCCAATTCCTACCTCTACCACAGTGGCAACAACTAAAAAAACCATAGCACAAGATTTAACAACTTCAATGAAAACCTCTCCAACAGTTTCAGAGTTAATAACATCTCCAGAGATCACCTCATCACAGGAATCAGCTACATCTGTACAGTCAACAAAATCTCCTATTACCTCACAATCTTCAACTACTCGTTTAACGACGACGACTCCTAAAGCCACTGTAGCAGCAGTAGAAAATAGTACAGGCTCTAAGACAACAGTGGTACCAACAACTACTTCAGAAACAACTCTTTCCTCTCAATCTGTTTCTACTGATTTAGAAACCACACCGACTACAACTACTAAAACTGCAGCATCAATTGCTAGCTCAACAACAAAAATGGTGCCACCGACTACTTCAGAGTCTGCACAGTCAACTAAAATGAAATCAACAGCAATTTTGACCTCTGAAGCAAAACCATCTGGAGAAGGATCGACAACAATTAGACAAACAAATCTTCCAATTCCTACCTCTACCACAGTGGCAACAACTAAAAAAACCATAGCACAAGATTTAACAACTTCAATGAAAACTTCTCCAACAGTTTCAGAGTTAATAACATCTCCAGAGATAACCTCATCACAGGAATCAGCTACATCTGTACAGTCAACAAAATCTATTACCTCACAATCTTCAACTACTCGTTTAACGATGACGACTCCTAAAGCCACTGTAGCAGGAGTAGAAAAGAGTATAGGCTCTAAGACAACAGTGGTGCCAACAACTACTTCAGAAACAACTCTTTCCTCTCAATCTGTTTCTACTGATTTAGAAACCACACCGACTACAACTACTAAAACCGCAGCATCAATTGCTAGCTCAACAACAAAAATGGTGCCATCGACTACTTCAGAGTCTGCACAGTCAACTAAAATGAAATCAACAGCAATTTTGACCTCTGAAGCAAAACCATCTGGAGAAGGATCGACAACATTTAGACAAACAAATCTTCCAATTCCTACCTCTACCACAGTGGCAACAACTAAAAAAACCATAGCACAAGATTTAACAACTTCAATGAAAACTTCTCCAACAGTTTCAGAGTTAATAACATCTCCAGAGATCACCACATCACAGGAATCAGCTACATCTGTACAGTCAACAAAATCTCCTATTACCTCACAATCTTCAACTACTCGTTTAACGACGACAACTCCTAAAGCCACTGTAGCAGGAGTAGAAAAGAGTACAGACTCTAAGACAACAGTGGTACCAACAACGACTTCAGAAACAACTCTTTCCTCTCAATCTGTTTCTACTGATTTAGAAACCACACTGACTAAAACTACTAAAACCACAGCATCAATTGCTAGCTCAAAAACAAAAATAGTGCCATTGACTACTTCAGAGCTTGCACAGTCAACTAAAATGAAATCAACAGCAATTTTGACTTCTGAAGCAAAACCTTTTGGAGAAGGATCAACAACAATTAGACAAACAAATCTTCCAATTCCTACCTCTACCACAGTGGCAACAGCTAAAAGAACCATAGCAGAAGATTTAACAACTTCAATGAAAACTTCTCCAACAGTTTCAGAGTTAATAACATCTCCAGAGATAACCTCATCACAGGAATCAGCTACATCTTTACAGTCATCAAAATCTATTACCTCACAATCTTCAACTACTCGTTTAACAACAACGACTCCTAAAGCCACTGTAGCAGGAGTAGAAAAGAGTATAGGCTCTAAGACAACAGTGGTACCAACAACTATTTCAGAAACAACTCTTTCCTCTCAATCTGTTTCTACTGATTTAGAAACCACATCGACTAAAACTACTAAAACAGCAGCATCAATTGCTAGCTCAACAACAAAAATGGTGCCATCGACTACTTCAGAGTTTGCACAGTCAACTAAAATGAAATCAACAGCAATTTTGACCTCTGAAGCAAAACCATCTGGAGAAGGATCGACAACAATTAGACAATCAAATCTTCCATTTCCTACCTCTACAACAGTGGCAACAGCTAAAAGAACCATAGCAGAAGATTTAACAACTTCAATGAAAACTTCAACAGTTTCAGTGTTAGTAACATCTCCAGAGATAACCTCATCACAGAAATCAGCTACATCTGTACAGACAACAAAATCTCCTGTTACCTCACAATATTCAACTACTCGTTTAACAACGACGACTCCTAAAGCCACTGTAGCAGGAGTAGAAAAGAGTATAGACTCTAAGACAACAGTGGTACCAACAACTATTTCAGAAACAACTCTTTCCTCTCAATCTGTTTCTACTGATTTAGAAAACACACCGACTAAAACTACTAAAACAGCAGCATCAATTGCTAGCTCAACAACAAAAATGGTGCCATCGACTACTTCAGAGTCTATACAGTCAACTGAAATTAAATCAACTGCAATTTTGACCTCTGTAGCAAAACCATCTGGAGAAGGATCGACAACAATTAGACAATCAAATCTTCAATTTCCTACCTCTACCACAGTGGCAACAACTAAAAGAACCATAGCAGAAGATTTAACAACTTCAATGAAAACTTCTCCAACAGTTTCATTGTTAGTAACATCTCCAGAGATAACCTCATCACAAGACTTAGCTAATCTTTAAAGACAAATAAATCTCCTGTTACCTCACAATCTTCAACTACTCGTTTAACAACAACAACTCCTAAAGCCACTGTAGCAGGAGTAGAAAAGAGTATAGGCTCTAAGACAACAGTGGTTCCAACAACTACTTTAGAAACAACTCTTTCCTCTCAATCTGTTTTGACTCATTTAGAAACCACACCGACTATAACTACTAAAACAGCAGCATCAATTGCTAGCTCAACAACAAAACTAGTGCTATTAACTACTTCAGAGCTTGCACAGACAACTAAAATGAAATCAACAGCAATTTTGACCTCCGAAGCAAAACCATCTGTAGAAGGATCAACAACAATTAGACAATCAGATTTTCCATTTCCTACCACAGTGGAAACAACTAAAAGAACCATAGCAGAAGATTTATCAACTTCAATGAAAACTTCTCCAACAGTTTCAGTGTTAGTAACATCTCCAGATATAACCTCATCACAGGACTTAGCTACATCTGTACAGACAACCAAATCTCCTGTTACCTCACAATCTTCAACTACTCGTTTAACAACGTCGACTCCTAAAGCCACTGTAGCAGGAGTAGAAAAGAGTACAGGCTCTAAGACAACAGTGGTACCAACAATTACTTCACAAACAGCTCTTTCCTCTCAATCTGTTTCTACTGAATTAGAAACAACACCGACTAAAACTACTATAACAGCAGCATCAATTGTTAGCTCAACAACAGAAATGGTGCCATCGACTATTTTAGATTCTACACAGTCAACTAAAATGAAATCAACAGCAATTTTGACCTCTGAAGCAAAACCATCTGGAAAAGGATCAACAACAATTAGACAATCACATTTTCCATTTTTGACCTCTATCGCAGTGACAGCAACTAAAAGAACCATAGCAGATGATTTAACAACTTCAGTGAAAACTTCCCCAACAGTTTCAGTGTTAGTAACATCTCCAGAGATAACCTCATCACATGACTCAGCTACATCTGTACAGAAAACCAAATCTCCTCTTACCTCACAATCTTCAACTATTCATTTAACAGCTACAACTGCTAAAACCACCTTAACAGAATTTAAAAGGAGTACAGGCTCTCAGACAACAGTGGCACCATCATATACTTCAGAATTAACTCTCTCCTCTCAATCTTTTGATACTGATTTAGAATCCACACCCACTAAAACTAGTCTAGAGAGTGCAAAGTTAACTAAAATTAAATCAACATTAATGACAGTCCCTAAAACAAATTTGTTAACTGCAACAATTCAACATATAACAGATGCTCCAAAAGATGAATTAAAAAATAATACAATTCCAATTTCCTCCAATGGAGAAACTACTAAATTTGTAAGAGATGAATCAAAATCACCACATTCAAGCCAAACAACCTTGTTGCTATCTCCGTCTACTTTAGTGAGATTGACAGGAACTTCAGCAACTACAGAACCAACTACTACATTAACAACGAAAGGTTTAACAGAAGCATTAACAGAAATAACATCTTCAGAATTAACAGGTAGGTGAAAGCAATGTTACAGAACATACATAACTAATATTGCACCTAGTGGAAATCTAACACAACTTAATTGTCACACTTTTTATAATGCAATACAATGAAAACGAAATTAAATTCAGATGAGAATCTGTGAGATAAAAGATAGAATTAATTTATTTTTATTATGAAATACTTCAACAAGATTAGATGATCTTTATTCTTAAATAAAAAAAATCACATAGTAGTAATGAGTAGTCATAGCAGAAAAGCATGTTGAAAACTTTATTTATGACAATTATGTTTATAGATATTTTAATGAATGACATTTGAGGTTTATGCATACAATATGCATACAAGTGCTTTACTAGTAGTGGTCCAGCTGATGGTACCAAAACCAAAATATCACATGTTCCTTTGCGGCTCTTTAGAAACCAGCAAACAAAAGGAAGAAAAAGTTGGAGAGTCTGCCATACTTATGTATTGCACTACTTATAGTAGACAAATGATTTTAGCAAAGGTGTGGGATTCACATTCTTATGATTAGTGGGGGTACATGCTTTCATGCCCCCAACTTTTAGATAACTATATATCATAAATATAGTTTATCAGATAAGTCTTGTGGGGCTAGTGGGGCAGAGCCCAAACATGCTAGATGACAGATGTGTGACTGAACTCTCCCATTGCAAAACACCAGAGAAACTGACTGCTCACAATCTGAAGGTATCATAGTTAAGAACTAGAGATAAGCACATTTTTTAAAAATTCGATTCAGACGGCTTGCCGAATTATTAAAAAAAATTATTCTATCTGAATTTATTTGTGACGTTAACAATCAGCTATTTCCTGGCTGCAGAGACCCTTTATATTGGTGTAGAAAACTATGCATTTCAAAAACATGCATAGGTAGTCCGCTGTGATAGTGAAACAGTTACTTTGCATCTGTATGACAGGCAGTTGATTAGAATCACTTCACTTATTTAGTTAGTTACGGGGCCAGAACTGACCAAATAACTCAAATGTGAACTTATCCTTATAGGCCAATGTAAGCATCAGGTATAAAGAACCGTACAGTGGCTCAAGATTGTATTATAGAGTGAAAGAGCGCACTCCTTTTACACTTTCATCTGCTGATTCCACATAGGTTTCTACAGGACCTATTCTGTTACATGTTTATATAAGTTGATACAAGAAGTATCCCCATGAGAGAGTGGAGAAGGTGTCAGCAGTAAGTTTGTGTTGACATCACTGTTTTTTTTTGCCATTCTTTTGATCCATCACAAGAACAACCGCCAAAAACAGATCTTGTCTTTTGAGCATCTGCCTTCACATTGTCAGCATTTGGTCAGTAATCTATCAGTATTGCTAAGGCCAAAAAAAAAAAAAACAGGAGTGGATCCAAAACAGAGATTACATGTAATTGGAATGTTTGAATGTCTTCTGTGTTTTATACCCACTCTTGCCTTTGGCTTCCAAATCATGAGCATATCCTGATATAAAATAGGGACTTTGTGATACAGGCCTTACGGATGCTCCAAAGACAGGATCCATTGTGTTCCGTCCTTCTGACAGATCAGAAGAAGGGTAAAAAAAATGGTGATGTCAACAAGGCCAAACAGGGACATTAGTGGCCCTGTCACGGAGTGGTGAGGTGGCAAACGCATAAGGAGTCAAAACACTGGCCCAGTCACAGAGTGGTGAGGTGGAAACCGCATGAGAAGTCAGCACAGTGGCCTAATCACAGAGTGATGTGGGTGGCAACTGCATGAGGAGTCAACATAGTAGTCAGTCAAATAGTGGTAAGGTGGCAAAAGCATGAGGAGTCAACACAGTGGCCCAGTCACAGAGTGGTGAGGTTGCAACTGCATGAGAAGTCAACACAGTGGCTCAGTCACAGAGTGATGATGGTGGCAATCGCATTAGGAGAAAACATAGTAGCCAGTAACATAGTGGTGAGGGTGGAAAACGCATGAGGAGTCAACACAATGGCCCAGTGACAGAGTGGTGAGGTGGCAACTGCATAAAGAGTCATCACAATAGCATAGTCACAGAGTGGTGAGGGCAGCAATCACATGAGGAGTCAACACGGTGGCCCAGTTACATTTTGGGGAGAGTGACAACCGCATGAGAGGTCAACCTAGTGGTCAGTCACATACTGGTGAGGGTGGCAAACGCATGAGGAGTCAACACAGTGGCCCAGTCACAGAGTGGCAAGGGTGGCAACTGCATGAAGAGTTAACACACGGCCCAGTCACAGAGTGGTGAGGGTGGCAAACGCATGAAAAATCAACACAGTAGCCCAGTAACAGTAAGGGGAGGGTAGCCACCGCATGAAATGTCAACATAGTGGTCATTCACAGAGTGGTGAGGGTGGCAACCGCATGAGGAGGTCAACATAGTGATCAGTCACAAAGTGGTGAGGGTGGCATATGCATGAGGAGTCAAAACAATGGCCCAGTTACAGTATGGGGAGGGTGGCAACCACATGGGGAGTCAACATAGTGATCAGTAGCAGAGTGGTGATCATCAACATCCACTACTGTCTGCACATCACCGATGTCACCCTCACCGGTCTCAGGGCCAAGTGTCTGACTTCTTGCAACACCAGCTCCCACATTTTGGCTGGGTAGTAGCTGCTGACTGTCCTGAAGAAGCTTGTCCTCGCTGAAAAGCGGAGCCAAGCCGATGGCATACAATACTTCTCGAGCACAAGGAGCAGAAAATGAAAGAGGCAGTTTCAGGACAGGTAGGGGCACAGAGCTTTTTGACTGAGGGTGTCTGATGTCACTTGAGCTGAAGTTGAAGACCGAGTCAACCATTCAAAGACAGTTGGGTTGCTGTTCAAAACACAACTGCTTTATGACACTGGCAGCTCTGGCCTGTCGCTGCGACTGCTGCTACGACCCCACCTTCTTTTACTGCTACTTCTGCCAGCTCCTGTAACATCTTGACCACTGGCCGTTTCCTTAGAAGGGCTTGTAACCTGTCTGTTGGACATACTGTACTGTAACAGTAACTGTAAGGGTAAAATAGCAGTAGTATCATACCACAATTTCACCCCAATCACACAATTGTGGATTAACAGAGAATAAAGAAAACAAACACCCTAAAATGTGTAGTCAGGCTGCAATTTCACCCCAGAATCTAGGATGAATGGGTGTACTTATATATAGCAAAAAATAAACACCCCCAAACTTGTAGTATCAGACCACAATTTTACCCCAATTACATAATTAGGGATTAACAGATATACATTCTGTATGTATAATAAAATGTGAGTACCCTAAAATCTGTAGTATCAAGCTGCAATTTCACCCCAATTAGACAATCAATGATTAACGGATTGAATTATATATCAAAGAACTTGAGCACGCTAAAATCTGTAGTATAAAGCTGCAATTTCATCCCAATTAGACAATCAAGGATTAATGGATTGAATTATATATAAAACAACGTGAAAACCCTAAAATCTGTAGTATCAGGCGACAATTTCACCCCAATCACACAATTAGTGATTAACGGATATTCTTATGTATAATAAAGTGTGAGTACCCTAAAATCTGTAGTATCAAGCTGCAATTTCACCCAATTTCACAATCAAGGATTAACAGATTGAATTATATATAAAAGAATGTCAAGCCTCCCAAATTCTGTATTATCAGATCGCAGTTTCACCCCAAAAACAGAATCAAAGATTACTGGAATCACTTATGTATCAAAGAATGCAAACAACCTACAATCTGTAGTATTAGATCATTTTTTAACCCCAATTGGTGCAGCAAGGTGTAATAGAATAGCTCCTTTAGCCATGTTTTATACTGTGCAATTGGTCCCTGCTCTCTAGTGTGAATAATGCCTCCCTATTATATCTCTACAGTTTCTGTTAGCTGTCCCTGAATAGTAATTTTTGGTGAATAAAGGCTTTCCTAAATACTGTCCCTGTAACGTCTATCACTGCACTAAGTTCACTGGAAAATGGTGTAGACCGTGCAGGAGGAGACTTTTTATAGGGCTGTGATATCAAAGGGGTTGGCTATCTGCCGATTGGCTGTGTGTTGTTGCAGTACGATTCGTTAACACAAAGCGTGAGGAAATTCAACGTTAAATTTCCTGAAATTCGGATCAAATTCCAGTTCATCAACTTCGATTCATTCATCTCTATTAAAGGGTTTTCTCCAAGAGTATAAAATGTCCCCTCATATGCCGGGCCCCCCACATGAAATATAATTACCCGCCTCCCTGCGTCGCTCCTGGTCCCTACACCACCACTGCTGCTTCTCCCCGTGCACGGATGAAAACATCCGGTGTTGGGGGTGGGCAGCCATTGGCAGGCGGGGATGGGGACAAGCCTCCCTAGTGTCAACCGCGATGCGACATTATGTTGGACTCAGCACACAGTTGAAGCAAATTCTTGAGACTTTTTTCTTGGAAAAGCATTCACATGTTTATTCTGAGATAAACATCAGGGCATATTACAAAGTAACTTGAAAAGTAAGGCAGATTCTGGAATGGCAGGGGTAGAATAAAATTAAATAGTAAAATAGTTGAATGGAAAAATGGTAAAAAAATTGTGAAATGGTCTGGAATGATTTGGAGTGGTGAAATGGTAACATCTCTCTCAAACAATAGATTCTTATACCCAAGATAACAAAGGCTTATCATTAACATAGTTTAAAATGCCGCAGTCTACTGCAGTGGATCCACTTTAATGTCTTTCATATATTACATCATCAAGACATTATTATCATTCAAATCATCACCTCAGCACATTATTCTGCATAAGGGAAGTTACACTTCTTGGAATACTTTGTAATTCTTAATTCGCTAAAAGTATTCTAACATGTCCAACTCTTTCATACCAAATTTATTCTCTTAGGAGCCATATAACACTGAACTTTGGTCTATCTTCTTTTCTTTGCTCGTCTTCACTAAAAACATCTATTGTCCATAAACCAGCACAGTACAGTGTTAGGCCACTTTCACACACCGGATCCATGCTGCTGCAGTTGCACGTGTGTGGCTGGAACCGCGCTCCGGCCCCACACGTGTCAGACACAGTCTCAACATACATACATACACTTACACATACATACACATACATACATACATACTTACTTGGTGGCTTCTGGTTGTCAGAGGCCCCAGCAGCTCCCGACAGCACAGGAGGAGGAGGACGGCGCGCACAAAGGAAGGGAAGATTCCCCACAGCGCCCTCTGCTGGAGGGAGGAGGGAGCTGTGTGGAAAAAGTGCAGGTGATGGATCCGTCATGAACTTCATTGAAAGTCAATGGAGGACGGATCCGTTTACGACTGTGTCACACCAAACGGATCCGTCCCCATTGACTTGCATTGGGGGTCATTCCGGATCCGTCTTGTTGCGGATGCCCAGACTGGAGAGCAAACTGCAACATGTTGCGGTTTGCTCTCTGGTCTGTATACTGAAGAGAACTGAATGGAAGCATTTTGGAGCGTTTTATTCCGGTATTGAGCCCCTATGATGGAGCTCAATACTGGAATTTGTAAACGCTAGTGTGAAAGTCGCCAGAAAAATCTATGTGATGTTAAATACTTTTGTGTTAAAAAAGACAAAAGTATTTTTTTAGCAGTGATACCTTTATTGGCTACCCGAAGAAGTTCTGTTTGCAAGCTTTCAAAGCACAGAGGCTCCTTCGTCAGGCAGTAAACGAATGACTGTGAGAAAGCCATGACACTTAAAAGATAAGAGAGCAATAAAACTGTGTTTTTTGTTATAGGCTACTTTCACACTAGCGTTTTTAAATTCCGGTATTGAGTTCCGTCAAAGGGGCTCAATACCGGAAAAAAACGCTTCAGTTTTGTCCCCATTCATTGTCAATGGGGACAAAACTGAACTGAAGACAACGGAATGCTCCTGAAAGCATTCCGTTCCGTCTTCAGACCGGAGAACAAACCGCAGCATGCTGCGGTTTGCTCTCCGGTCCAGGCATCCGCACCAAGACGGATCCGGAATGACCCCCAATGGAAGTCAATGGGGACGGATCCGTTTGGTGTGGACACACCAGTAATCCGGATCTGTCCTCCATTGATTTCCAATGGGGGGTCATTCCGGATCCGGCATACATACACACAGACTACATACAAACAAACATACAGACATACATACAAACATACAGACATACATACATACTCACATACTCCCGGGACGCCGGCAGCAGGTCTTCACGCGCCTCCTGCACGCTGCGATGACGTTTCCCCACTGCGCCCAGCAGAGGGCGCTGTGGGGAATCGTCATCACTGCGCGCAGGAGGCGCGTGAAGACGTTCTGCCGGCGTCCCGGGAGTATGTGAGTATGTATGTATGTCTGTATGTATGTCTGTATGTTTGTTTGTATGTAGTCTGTGTGTTGTTTTAATGTGTGTCATGTGTGGGGCCGGAGCGCTGCTCCGGCTCCACACATGTATAGCGTTAGCACGGATCCGTCGGCACCCTTTAGGTGCCGGATCCGTGCTAACGCTAGTGTGAAAGTAGCCATAGAAGGACAGGCAATAGGAATCAAGTGGGGGTCAGTCTAAGGCTACTTCCACACTTGTGGTGCGGGGCTCCGGCAGGCAGTTCCAGCCCCACACATGCACTTGCGGTAGCACGGATCCGGTGGGCTATTCACCCACCGGAACAGCCTGCCGGAGCCCCGCACCACAAGTGTGGAAGTAGCCTTATGGGGAGAGGGAGGAAGGGTGTCCACATAAGGTGTCATAACTCCAGACACCAGATTGAGTCCGCTTTTCAATGTTTGTAATGTTGTTATAAATCTTTCTATCTCTGCTGGTCTCAAAATTGCCTTTTAGTATTAAGACATTTAAGTCCATGATACTGTGGCCCAGTCCAGACAATTGTTCACCGGTGTGTCCAATTTTTCTTTTCTTTTTTTGCCTATTTAAATTTATCCTAGAATGGAGATTCTGCGTGGTTTCTCCAATATAGATGCCATCATTGGTTCACTTTGTACATTGTGTCATGTATGCCACATCACTGCCAGTGCTTTTGTAGTCCCATTGTGTGTTGGGTATGAGGACAGTATCCGTTGATAAGATGTGGCTACAGGTTTTGCATTTTTTGCCGTTACAAGGCCCATCTCTGATTGTGATGACAGGGCATTTCTGACCAGAAGATTTCTTAAGTTTAGTGGTTTTGGAGCTTGATGTTTCAGTCTGTTATCATTGTGCAATATGAAATGGGAGATGGGAAAAAAAGGAAAAGAATACCCGGATAGTATCACCAAGTGACCCTTTCCCAATGGACTAGGTCCTGGAGAGAGGGAAAACTTGCAGGGGCGCCAATAAATATTGTGTAGACAAATATTTATGTATCAATATTCAATTGGTATTATATTGCGATATATGAGTAACTCGCTTGGGGCTCCCTAAAAATAAGAACGGGGGAAGATGGCTGAAACTATTAAAATGTAGGTCACAATATATAAAATATAAAAAAAGTAATCCAATTTCAAAAAATAAAAAACAATAATAAACTTACTTCACCAGGGAGGGAGGTGCAGGATGAAGCTCAAGACACCTGTACCATCCCCTCCCCCGCCGAGATCGCTAGTCAGAGGTCACGACAGCAATATTGCTCTTGAAAAAGGGGATCTTTGTGGCTCTGTGGATCTGTTTATCATGGTATCCTTATTATAAAAAAGTATTCCTCAGCTTGCTCTTCAGGGGTCAACATTACATAATGTCTTTTGACTTATTAAATTTCTATCTTCTAGCCACAATGCAGCACATTAGAATTCATACATATAAATACTAAAAAGTATAAATCTGAAGGTGTTGGCCCCTTACAGAGTAATGAGGGGGGAGTAGCAGAGAGCGATGAGGAGAAAGCAAAACTCTTAAATATTTTTTTCTCCACTGTATTCACTGAGGAAAATACAGATGAAATGCAGAATATAAAAGTGAATTCCCCTTTAAAAGTGTCCTGTCTGACCCAGGAAGAAGTACTGGGGCGTCTTAAAAAGATTAAAATAGACAAATCGCCAGGACCAGATGGCATACACCCACGTATCCTAAGAGAATTAATTAATGTCATTGCCAGACCCTTATACTTGATATTTAAGGACTCTATACTGACAGGGAGTGTTCCACAGGATTGGCGCATAGCAAACGTGGTGCCAATATTCAAAAAGGGTCCAAAAACAGAGCCCGGGAACTATAGGCCGGTAAGTTTAACATCTGTAGTGGGTAAACTGTTTGAGGGTTTTCTAAGAGATGCTATCTTGGAGTACCTCAATGAAAATAAGCAAATAACTCCATATCAGCATGGCTTCATGAGGGATCGGTCGTGTCAAACCAATTTAATCGGTTTCTATGAGGAGGTAAGTTCTAGACTTGACCGCGGGGAATCAATGGATGTCGTATATCTGGACTTCTCCAAAGCATTTGACACTGTACCACATAAAAGGTTAGTATATAAAATGAGAATGCTTGGCCTTGGAGAAAATGTCTGTATGTGGGTAAGTAAATGGCTCAGTGATAGAAAACAGAGGGTGGTTATTAATGGTACATACTCAGATTGTGTCACTGTAACTAGTGGGGTACCACAGGGGTCAGTATTGGGCCCTATTCTCTTCAATATATTTATTAATGATCTTGTAGAAGGCTTGCACAGTAAAATATCAATTTTTGCAGATGACACTAAACTGTGTAAAGTAATTAACACAGAAGAGGACAGTGCACTGCTACAGCAGGATCTGGATAGACTGGTGGCTTGGGCAGAGAAGTGGCAGATGAGGTTTAACACTGACAAATGTTAGGTTATGCATATGGGAAGGAATAATGCAAGTCACCAGTACATACTAAATGGTAAAACATTGGGTAACTCTGACATGGAAAAGGACCTAGGAATTTTAGTGGACAGCAAACTAAGCTGCAGAAACCAGTGTCAGACAGCTGCTGCCAAGGCCAATAAGATAATGGGTTGCATCAAAAGGGGCATAGATGCCCGTGATGAGAACATAGTCCTGCCACTTTACAAATCACTAGTCAGACCGCACATGGAGTACTGTGTACAGTTCTGGGCTCCTGTGAACAAGGCAGACATAGCAGAGCTGGAGAGGGTTCAGAGGAGGGCAACTAAAGTAATAACTGGAATGGGTGGACTACAGTACCCAGAAAGATTATCACAATTAGGGTTATTCACTTTAGAAAAAAGACGACTGAGGGGAGATCTAATAACTATGTATAAATATATCAGGGGTCAGTACAGAGATCTCTCCCATGATCTCTTTATCCCAAGGACAGTGACCATGACGAGGGGACATCCTCTACGCCTGGAGGAAAGAAGGTTTGTTCACAAAAATAGAAGAGGATTCTTTACGGTAAGAGCAGTGAGACTATGGAACTCTCTGCCTGAGGAGGTGGTAATGGTAAGTTCACTAAGAGAGTTCAAGAGGGGCCTGGATGTATTTCTGGAGGGTAATAATATTACAGGTTATAGTTACTAGATATGGGTTGTTGTTGATCCAGGGAGTAATTCTGATTGCCTGATTGGAGTCGGGAAGGAATTTTTTCCCCTAAAGTGAGGAAAATTGGCTTCTACCGCACAGGGGTTTTTTGCCTTCCTCTGGATCAACTTGTAGGAAAACAGGTCGAACTGGATGGACCGATGTCTTTTTTCGGCCTATGTTACTATGTACTCGGCCTATGTTACTATGTTACTATGTTACACTAATCAACAACTTATTTTGTTGCTTAAATATTTTTAAAGTAGAGATATAAGATGTTTGACTTAAGACAAAATGACTCCAACACTGCATGCTTATGTTGGTGGTAGCGTTTGCATTATTGCAACACACGCAGTGTGTTTTATAGTAAATAAAATTGTTGAACCAGTGGTATTGAAGGCATACATAGTTCAAAGAGATTTCACTGCTAACACTGCATCATTATAATAGTGGTAGCAGATACATTATTACATTGCACCATGTGTTTTATAGTACCAAAACTGCATTGTTGAACCAGTTATATTAAACAAATACATAGTTCATAGAAATTTCACCATCAGCACTGCATTGTTGTATTGGTGGTAGACAGACACATTATTGCATTGCACTGTGTGTTTTATAGTTTCAAACATTTTATTGGAAGGTATATCAGACAAATAGTACAAATTACAGTACAGTGTTGCTAAATAAAGCCCCACACAGGGGGTGAGCATAATACCATAAAATCGGGTACACAATCCTTTAGGGATATTACAAAGGTAATAAGAATAAAGACAAATAAACAATAATAATCGTAACATTTGTCCCAAAAATCAAAGAGAAAGTATACCTGAGATTTAGCAGCTTGGAGGGTTAGTTGAAGATAGCGGTTAAATATCATTATCCATCACCCTAATAAGTAGTCAGACAATTCCCCTTTACATCATAACATAATCCATTCTTTTCAAGGTATGGGAGGAGGACAGCCAAGGGCACTGTGTGTTTTATAGTACAAATATTTCATTTTTAAAACCAGTGATAATAAACACATACATGTTATGTATACATGTATTACATCGTTAAAAAAGACACCAACACTGCATTACTCCGAAAGTAAATTGCCCATAGCAGTGTGAAAAGTGTTGGTAGAATGGAGGGGACATTTAATTGAGCCTCTGACATTAAATTATAGAAAACACACATGCAATTTTGCTAGTACCATTCAATAATCTGTGTGTACCAAACCCATAATTTTTCATTTAGGAAATCCATGACTTTTTATTTATAGGGAACCCATTAAGGATTTGTGAACCAGTTTGTACCAAACCGGGATTGGTCTGAACTTTGCTATTTTTTGGACAGCAGATAAACCATAGCGCATAGCACCATTTTAGTGCACATGTTGGAAGGAAAAAAAGAGTTCTCACATGACCCTGAGAGGAAGTGTGGGGATGGGTTTGTCCTGATTGGCTCTCACGTTGACAGCCTGGAAGAGTCAAGCAATGCTGCAGCAGGAAGGGAGGTGCCCTAGCATAACGAGCAGAGCGCCATTCTGTGCTGGGCTGTGAATAAGGGCGGTTGAATGTTACTGTGTCTGCCAGGAAACAATCTTAGGGAGTCAGGGAGAGTCAGAAATCAATCAGAGACATTCACAAATCAATCAAGCTTATTGGCAGGGAGAGTGAAGGGAAAGCTTAAGATTCCAAAGGAGAATTTTGTGTGTGCTATGTAGAATAGGAACAAGCAGGGCAACTGACAATAAAGGAAAGAGAAGACAGGAGCTGTGGCTGGCTGTGCCTGCTATCAGAAGTGTAGGTGCTGCACTGCAAAACTCAAAAGCAGCTACCTACAAGCAAATACCCCCCATTTTCATAGAAATTTTTTTGTGGGGTTCAAAACTAAGCAGCATATATATGTGATTACTGTAGCAGTAATCAAGGTGTGGCAGCAATCTACCATTGTGTATTAAGGTGAAATTGAGCATCAAGCCTCAATTGTCCATTTACATATATATTCAGTTTCCACATGTTGCAAAAAAAAACGTTTTTTGGGGGGGTCAATTTAATTAAGCTGCATATATATGTAACTACTGTAGTAATACACAAGTTGTGGCAGTAATTTACCTGTGTGTATTGGTTTCCACACGGTTGCAATTTAATTGTTTTTTTTGGGGGGGTCAATTAAATGAAGTTCCATATGTATGTTATTATTGTAGCAATACCCAAGGAAAGGCAGCAATTTACCAGTGTGTATTAAGGTGAAATTGAGCATCAAGCTGCAATCGCCCATTTACGTATATTTAGTTTCCACATGGTTGCAATGACATTTTTTTGGGGGGGGTTCAATTTAATTAAGCTGCATATATTAGATAACTGCATCAATATCCAAGGTATGGCAACAATCTACCTGATTACAGGTTATAGTTACTAGAGATGGGTGGTTGATCCAGGGAGTAATTCTGATTGCCTGATTGGAGTTGGGAAGGAATTTTGTTCCCTAAAGTGGGGAAAATTGGCTTCTACTTCACAGGGTTTTTTTGCCTTCCTCTGGATCAACTTGTAGGAAAACAGGCCTAACTGGATGGACAGATGTCTTTTTTCGCCCTTATAAACTATGTTACTATGTTACTATGAGTGTATTAAGATGAAATTGAGCGTCAAGCCTCAATAGTCAGTTTATGTGTATTCAGTTTCCATATGGTTGTAATGTAAATTTTGGGGTTTTTTGGGGGGAGGGGTTCAAATAAATTAAGCTGCATGATTACTGCAGCAATACCCAAGATGCGGCAGCAATCTACCTGTATGTATTACTTTGAAACTGAGCATTAAGCCTAAATCAGCCATTTATGTATACTCAGTTTCCACCAGTTTAGTGGTGCAGTGCTTTCTAAATAAGTACACTGGCTTGTACAAGGTGCTGGAAATGTCCAGGAGACTGTACAGGCACTTCAGCCACTCTTACATGCACTGTGCACAACGACTGGTGGCAGAAAGGGGACAGCACATGGTCCACACAGACCCCAAAGAAATTGCCCAAAGTCCTCTCAGTACTCATTTTTGCTACTACTGTACCTTGGCTTGCTGGGATCTGTAGTGCAGTCTAGGGAATACGTTTTTTCTCTCAGTTATATATACTACAGTGCAGTGAACAATTCTGTAGTATGCTGTACAGTAGCCGCAGTCTAAAGAGTACGTTTTTTCTCTCAGTTATATATACTACAGTGCAGTGAAAAATTCTGTAGTGTGCGGTACAGTAGCCGCAGTCAAAAGAGTACATTTTTTCTCTCAGTTATATATACTACAGTGCAGTGAAAAAGTCTGTCGTGTGCGGTACAGTAGCCGCAGTCTAAAGACTACGTTTTTTCTCTCAGTTATATATACTACAGTGCAATGAAAAATTATGTCGTGTGCAGTACAGTAGCCGCAGTCTAAAGACTACGTTCTTTCGCTCAGTTATATATACTACAGTGCAGTGAAAAATTCTGTCGTGTGCGGTACAGTAGCCGCAGTCTAGAAAATAAGTTTTTTAGCCTCAGATAGTAATTCTACTGTCTACTGAATACGGTTTTGGCCTCTGATATTAATTCTACAGTTTGGTGAATATACAAAATGGTGAAACCCAGGGGTAAGGGTTAAGGACGTGGGCGTGGGCGTCCAAGTGATATAGGGGGAAGAGGCCATGGCCCTGGGCAGGGTGACACAGTACCTACTGATGAGGGAGCAGTGGAACGCCGCAGTTTCACTCCCTAGCTTCATCTTGCAACTTACAGGGTCACCACTATTGAAACCACAACAGTGCAAACAGGTGATGACGTGGATAGCGGATAACGTGTCCAGTAATTTATCCACCACCCAGTCTTCCACGCAGTCCACCCACACTAGCCAAGGGAATAGGCCTCTGGCTCCTCCAGCTCAACCTCCTTCCCCCCAGCCTGCCCCCCCCCCATGGAAAATATGGATTCAGATCCGGCATACTCACAGGAACTCTTTTCAGGACCCTACCCAGAGACACAAACCACTGCTCAGCAGCAACCTGAGCAGTTGCTCTGTCCCGATGCCCAAAATTTAGAACTTTCGAAGTCTGTGGGTGATGAGAGTGTGGACTTAGTGCAAGTAGTGTCTCAAGAGGTGTCGGATGATGATGAGACACGGTTGTCAAACAGTGACATTGTTAGAGCAGTAAGTCCGAGGGGGGAGCAGAGTGAGGAATCGGAAGAAGAGCTGGTGGATGATGAGGTGACTGACCCGAGCTGGGTTGGTAAGCCTAGTCAAGACAGTGCTTCTGAGGGGGAGGCAAGTGCAGCACCAGAACAGGTTGGAAGAAGCAGTGGGGTGGCCAGAGGGAGAAGCAGGGCCAGAGCAAGTAGATCAGCAACTGTTTCACGGAGTGAAGCTCCCGTGCCGAGGCCTAGATGTTTGCAAGTCTGGAGGTTCTTTAAAGAAAGTGAGGATGACTGACGGACTGTGGTGTGCAACCTGTGCCACACCAGGATCAGCAGGGGAGCCACCACTACCAGCCTAACCACTACCAGCATGCGCAGGCATATGATTGCTAAAAACCCGACTCAGTGGAACCAAGGACGTTCACCTCCTGCGGGTCACACCACTGCTCCTTCCCCTGTGTCACATGCTGGCTCTGAGTCAACCCCCCGCCCAGGACCCAGGCACGAGCGCTGACCGCCCTACAACCACCCCTTCACCTCCACATTCCTCCACACCCTCCACCAATATGTCCCAGCGCAGCGTTCAGCTGTCTTTACATCAGACATTTGAGCGCAAGCGCAAATACAATTCCTGCCACCCACATGCACAAGCTCTAAATGTCCACATATCCAAACTGCTGAGCCTGGAGATGCTGCCCTATAGGCTGGTAGAGACTGAGGCTTTCCGCAACCTGATGGTGGTGGCTGTCCCTCGGTACTTGGTCCCCAGCCGCCACTATTTTTCCCGATGTGCCGTCATAGCCCTACACCAGCACGTGTCAGAGAACATCATCCGTGCCCTGACCAACGCGGTTACTGAGAAGGTCCACCTAAGTGCTGGCGGGCAGGGGCACTATATCTCCCTGACGGCACATTGGGTTAACTTGGTGGAGGCTGGGACCGAGTCTGATCCTGGGGCCGCTCATGTGCTGCCCACACTGAGGATTGCGAGGCCTACCTCGGTCACAGTTTCTCAGAATTATTATGCCTCTTCCTCAGACCCCTCCTCCTCCTCCTACTCTCAATTACCATCCGTGAGCACGGTGCCTTCAGTCGGTAGCTCTAGGCACAGCAGCACTGCCGTGGGTAAGCGCCAACAGGCGGTGCTGAAACTGCTGAGCTTAGGTGACAAGAGGCACACCGACCAAGAGCTGTTACAGATCTTTGGCTGGCGCCGCTGAACCTCAAACCAACCATGGTTGTGTGTGACATCGGGCGTAACCTGGTGGCGGCTCTGCAACTCGGCAGACTCACACATGTGCCATGCCTGGCCCACGTGTTCAATCTTGTGGTTCAGCGGTTCCTCAAGACCTACCCAAATTTGTCTGATTTGCTCACCAAGGTGCGACGCATCTGTGCGCATTTCTGCAAGTCAACCACAGATGCTGCCACTCTCAGGGCAGTGCAACGGCGCTTACAACTACCAGCTCACTGACTGTTGTGCGACGTGCCCACGCAATGGAATTCCACATTACACATGTTAGCCAGGGTTTACCAGCACCGCAGAGCGATTGTAGACTGCCAGATGACAACTTCCACGAGAACTGGTAGTCAGGTTAGTCAGCTTCCTCAAGTCTACAATGAGGAGTGGACGTGGATGTCTGATATCTGTCAGGTGTTAACCCTTTCAGTCCCAGAGGTTTTTTCGGTTTTGCATTTTTGTTTTGCGCTCCCTGCCTTCAAACAGCCATAACTGTTTTATTTTTCTGTTCACATAGCTGTATGAGGGTTTGTTTTTTGCGGGACAAGTTGTACTTTCCAATGCCACCATTTAATATTGCATATGGTGTAGTGGGAAGCAGGTAAAAAATTCCAAATCGGGTGAAATTGCAAAAAAAACGCTAGTCCGCTACAGTTCTATGGGTTTTTTTTATTTACAGCGTTCAATGTTCATTAAAACTGACCAGTTGCTTTCATTCTACTGGTCATTACGAATCCGGTGATACCTAATATGTATAGTTTTTCCTGCGTTTTGCGTTATAATGTTGGATATTTTTTTATTTTTTATTTTCTTGTCATATCTTGACCCCTATAACTTTTTGGTATTTATTTGTACGGAGCTGTATGGGGGCTCATTTATTGCGGGGCGATCTGAACTTTTTATTGATACCATTCTAGGGTGTGTATAACTTTTTGATCACTTTTTTAAAAAAATTTTTAGAAAAAAAGCGACAAAAAACAGCGAATCGCCATTTTGGCGCTTTTTTCTGCCACACAATTTGCCGTATTGGAATTTTTTTTTAAATATTTTAAAAGTACGAGTGTTTTTGGTCACGGTGATACCCATGATGTCTATATTTATTGTTATTTAGGCATTTATTTTTTAATTATACGGAAAGGGGGTGATTTTAGGTGAAACTTTTATATTTTTTAATTTTTTATATATTTTTTAACATTTTTTTTACATTTTTTGTGATTATTTTAAAGCTCAAATATGAGCAAATAGATTGTATTTTTTTAATTTTTTCTTTATGAGCAATCAGGGATTTTTAATATTGAATTAAAAAAACAATTTGCTCATTTCTTATCCTGGCCTGCCATCTAGTGGCCAGAATAAGAATTGCACTTTCAGATCGTGTACAGACACCCCATTTGACCACTTGGGGCATCTGTACACCACCCGGAAGTGAACGCTTCCGGGTTTTTGCGCTACTAGATGCCGTGATCTCATGTGATCACGGCATCTAATGGCTGAAGAGGAAACCGCCGATGGCAGTAAGTACCTGCAAGTCTCTGCTGTTAGAAACAGCAGAGACCTGCCGGCCATGACGCCCGCCACACGTGCGAGCGGGCGTCATGTGTCCGCATCGCCCCAGCGCCGTACATGTACGGCGGTGGTATCGAAAGGGTTAAGAAACTTTGAGGAGTCAACACACATGGGCAGCGGCGATGCCGCCATTATCAGCGTCACCATACTGCTGCTTTGTCTGCTGAAAAAGTCACTGCTCAGCATGAAGTCAGAGGCTTTGCGCTTGTCACAGGAGATGGGGGAAGAAGATACGTTGCTTGA
>ONZH01005062.1:0-34638 GCA_900303285.1 Rhinella marina
CAGTCTTTTGATAAAGAATACAGTGGCGCTGGATGTCATTTCTGATATGTGGATCCTGTGTGGACGGTTTATTATTCTTGTATGCACAATCAATGGCCTACATGTACCCTGGTAAATGTCTATCTCCTAACAATTCTCCCAGTCTTTTATACGTTCTGTTTTGCAGAAGGCGAGGTTGATGGCCAGGGGTGGGGTGCTGGTGTGTGGGGACTTCAACATTCCGGTTTCCTCTGAGATGGATTGTTCCTCTAAAGCTGTTCTGCAAAGGGGAGATATCCGGAACCTATTTGCTAGAGGAAGGTTTCATGATGTATGGAGGTACAACATGCCAGTGAAAGGATTTTTCCTATTTCTCCCCTAGTTTAGATCCTATTCACGTATCGATATTTTCTAGTGGATAATCTCCTCCTCTTCTCTTATGCATACCTCCATTGGTATTATTACATGGTCTGACCATGCTCCTGTGGAAACTAAGTCCTGGATGATCGTGGTCCCCCGCACCACACTCCTCCTGGCGCCTCAATCTCTCCTTGCTAAAGTCCCCTGAGGTGTTAGCTAGGATCAATGTTGCACTGCAGGATTACTTTCGTATAAATGACAATTCGGAGGTATCTGATGAAACTCTTTGGGAGGCTCATAAAGCCTTTATTAGAGGTTTATTTTACAGACTGCCTCCGCTCTTAAGCGTAAGAGGACAGCTGAGGTGACAGAGGCGTTGAAGGAGCATCAGGGACTTGGAGGCCTAATAAGGCACGTTCTACCTCTGAGTTGGTGGCTAAACTTAGGATTGCCAGGGATAAGCTAAGAGTATTATTGCTTCACAACTATGAGTATAATATGAAACGTTGTAAAAGCTAAGTATTATGCCATGGGGGATAGGGCGAGTGCCTTGCTGGCCCGTAGGGTTAAACAGGCACTGCTAAATCAAAATTGCTTATCTGGAAGGGGGCCCAGAATGGTCCCATAACGGATCCTAGAGCCATAGGCGGACGTTTTTGCTTCCTATTATTCTAAATTGTACAATCTGAAGGATGACACTGCAATTGTTCAACCTTCTCCAGATTCTATAAAAGCCTTTCTGGATAAATTGCACCTCCCTAGTCTGTCTGAGGAGCAATTGTCCTCCTTAAATGCTTCCATTTGACCCATTAGAAATTGCCCATACGATTAAGTCTTCTCCGTTTAACAAGGCCCCTGGCCCAGATGGTCTCCCTAGTGATTATTATAAGGTGTTCTCCACTCACCTCACTCCTTACCTGTCTCGCTTATTTCATCTATGGCGAACAACAGGGACCATTAATCGGGAGCACCTATCAGCGACCATCACTACCCTGCCCAAACCAGGTAAATCGCCCACTAAACCAGAAAATTTTAGACCTATTGCTCTTCTCAACTGTGATCTCAAAATTTATGCTAAACTGATAGCTTCTCGTTTGCAAAAGGTGATTCCCACCTTAGTACATCCAGACCAGGTGGGATTTGTGGAGGGCAGACAGACTAGGGATGGCACTCGCCGTATGATTAATTTACTTCAAATTATGCAACTGTCCCCCCGGGGGCCCCGGGGCTTTCCTCTCATTGGACGCAGAAAAAGCCTTTGACAGGGTGCACTGGGGGTACTGGAAGCAGTTCTCCTCAAATTTGGTTTCCAGGGTCCTATATTGCAGTCTATTTTAGCCCTGTATTCCAGACCCTCTGCTAGAGTTCTGGCGTCGGGTTTTTTATCTACCCCCTTCCAGATCAGCAATGGGACTCGCCAGGGCTGCCCTCTCTCTCCTGTCATCTTCGCTATGGTAATGGAACCCCTGGCAGAGGCAGTCAGATCTCATCCTGATATATCAGGGATACCGGTGGGGGCGAAATCTCATTGTATTGGATTATATGCAGATGATGTGATTGTTACATGTTTGAAACCGGATTCCTCATTCCCTGCACTTATGTCGGTTCTTGACCAGTATTCTAGGGTGTCTTATTATAAGCTGAACTCCTCCAAGTCTCTGGTGCTCCCAATTTTACTGGATCAGCCGCATGTTCAGCGTCTCTCAAACAAATTTCCCTTTTGTCATGTCGCCCTCTGGTAATACCTTACTTGGGAATAACCCTATGTTTTCCAGTAGCGACTTTAGCATCCCGAAACATAAAATCGCTTCTACCTCCTTTAAGCCAGAACTCACCAGACTCTCTTCTCTGGAATTGTCTTGGATTGCTCGAATTCATATATGTAAGATGATCTTCCTGCCTAAGATTCTTTAATTCTACGCTGTGTCTCCCTTCCCATTACTAGAACACAGCTCCAGATATTACAAAATCTCCTCCTTCGCTTCATATGGGGGGGAACAAACTTCCTAGAGTGTCACATAAACTTTTGTATCCACGCCCCGGGGGATGGTGGGATGGGAGTGCCTAATCTGGGCGCTTACTATAGAGCAGCTGCGTTGGATACCATGAGAGAGTGGTTTAGACCTGACCCATCTCATACATGGGTCCCAAATTGAAAACACATTGACCAAAGGGACCTCCCTGAGGGGATTAGCTGAAGCTATGTACATACATCCTCTACGGGTGTCACACCCATTAAACACTGTGTCGCATACACTTTCTATTTGGAGGACCCTGGTATCCGCTCCTATTAGAATGAGCATTCCATTTAAGCATCTTTCGGTTCGTTGTCTCGAGCCACACATTATGGGTTTAAGCCTGGTGGGGTGGGAGGCTAAAGGTGTCAGAAGTTTACAATCCTTATATGATAACAATGTTCTTAAGTCATACGAACAACTTAGGGACACTTATGATCTACCAAAAGCCTGGTTTTATCAATTCTACAAATAAAGGCACTTCCTCTCCACCGTAACTACCAAAGATATACTAACGCCAGAAGTTCAGCTTTTCAAAGCGTTTTATACCCAATGATCGCACTTTCATGGCCTCTCTCCCTTTTACCACGGTTTCTTAACCAGCCGAAGGGCATAGACAAGCTCCCTTTTATGATTAAGTGGGAAGCTGATCTCCAGCTCTCTTTCACGAAGTTGCAATGGCAACAGGCGTTTCAGTGGTCTGCTCGTGCCTTTAAATGTGTTAATCATATGGAGCAGGTAAAAAAAGGTGCACCTACGTTGGTTTATCTTAAACCCCAGACAGGCTTGCTCATTGTATACCAGGTACTCCAACTCATGTTGGAAACAGTGTCGTGGCGTGGGAACCCTGTTTCATACTTGGTGGTTATGTCCAAAATTGTTCCATTTTGGTTGGAGGTCTTTCAGTTACTCTCCAAATTGTGGGAATATACTATGTGCCCTAACCCTGGCATTAGCCTTACTGCTTATTGGAAGCAACAGACATTCCGCTTAGATATAGATGGGTTTGTCACATATGTCCTAACGGCAGCCCGGTTGTCCCTTGCCTCTAAATGGAAATCTTTAGATATACCTACTATATCCGACATTATATCCAAAATGGATCTATATAAAACAATATGAAACCGCATTAGTGCACTCGGCGAAACATAGTTGTGCCCTAGCTGTGAGGTGGTCCCCATGGACGGTTTATAGGAACTCCCTGGGTAGTTGATCTCAGTTTCGTGTATCACTATTACAATAATTGTGTGATGAATAGCTCAGCGGGTATTGTGTACCACTATTATGTCCGCTCCTTATTCTTTATATATTCTTCTTGTCACCTACACTAATGGCCTGCGTGTCATTGAATATGTATGATGCTATATCTCTGTTTTCTTTATTTGTATGTTTTGTTCTTGTTTTCTTCTCAAAAGAAATTGAAAAAACAATAAAAAAAATATATTGTTAAAAAAATAATTTCACTAATATTTGTCCTGGAAAAGACACTGACGCTCATGCAGCAGGGGCCAATGGGGGAAGGAAATCCTGGCCATCTCTCTGCACGCCATGCTGTCACTGTAGGGGAGCCCCAACAACAAAGTTCCCATGCGGTCCAGGAGGATGAGGATGAGAAGTTTCAGGTAGAGGAGGTGGAAGATTTTAATGATGATGATGACCAGGTGGAGGAGGAGGAGACACAGCTGGAGGATCTGGAGGATGACGATGACACTTTCAGGGACACTGAAGTGTCTCAGAGAGAGGCTGAGATGGAAAGAACTGGCTCCTCGGGCATGCTGGCCAGGATGGCGAGCTGTATGCTCACATGCTTACGCACTGACAGCCGTATCCTAAAAATAAGGCAGACCGACGAATACTGGCTGGCGATGCTTCTGGACCCACGGTATCAATCCAACATGGGGGATTGTTTTCCTCTCCAGGAAAGGGAGGTTAAATTAGCTTCATACCGGGAGAAGCTATGTAGTAACCTGGCCACAGCTTTCAGCCAGCCCCAGCCTGCTGCCAGCGTCTCTGAAAAGGAGGTCCGGCAGAGTCATCCTCCTCCTGCCACAACCAGCAGCAGCCAGTTAAGCCTCATGAGTATGATGCAACAATTTTTTTCAGCCTCCCAACAGCCGCAGCCAAGTGAGCAGGCCCAGGCCACCCGCCTCAACGAACAGGTTCAGGCTTACCTGCAGTCTGGCTCACAAAGCCTCTTCTGAGACCCCCTGGACTTCTGGGAAGGCAGAATACAACAGTGGCCGGAACTTTCCCACTATGCACTAGGGATTCTTTCCTTCCCAGCCTCAAGTGTCATGTCAGAGAGGGTTTTTAGTGCCGCTTGGGGGGTGGTGACACCCAAACGGACCAAACTGTCACATGGCAGTGTGCAAAAAAACACCTTTATAAAAATGAATAAAGGCTGGATTACCTCCGATTTTCATATTCCTCTTGCTGAGGCAGATGATTAGATCAGGCCTTGCAGGCCGAAATAGTCCAAGTGTCTTCCCACTGTTGCTGTCAGCCGGCCCATAACGTTGCATGCCAAACGTCTTGTGTCATAGGCTGTGCGAACCCGAAGTCTCCAAACCAAAACCCTATTAATATCCAAAAACTGTTGTCTAACTCCGCCTTTGTTTTCTACATTAGTAGGCGAGTAGCTGTTGTTATACACCTTTATTAGTTCTATTTAGTATTCTTACATTTGTTTTGGAGCCTTTACTCCCCCCAAAAAAATAACATATATAAAAAAAATTAAAAATGGAATTAAAAAATAAAATTGTTACACTGTTGTCTACCTCCGCCTCCCGTTACAAGTTACATTAGCGGAGATTGTTATACTCCACCGCAGTTTGTTGTATTTACTAATCACTCTCTACTGGTATACCCTGTCCCCTACTACTACTGGCCGGGGCACCCATACAAAGCCCATATATAATTTTCACTGCCTATCTTTACAAGGTAGAATGTTTACAGGCTTGTTGTCCAAACAAGCCAAGCCTTTTTCTCTAGCTGTAATCCATGAACTGGAGTGTGCATAATTTATAAAAGCTTTGTCCTGAAGATACCCTGTGTTTATTTAAACGTGAAAATGACCTTTGGAAAATTTTTGGAGGCTCAAGCAGGCCTAAACAGACACCCTGTCTTCTTCACAGTATTGCGGGCTCTGGCCTATGCACAATTTTTGGAGGCTCCGGCCTAAACAGACATTGCGGCCTCTGGCCTATGCACAATTTTTGGAGGCTCTGGCCTAAACAGACAGCCCTGTCTTCTTCACACTATGTCAGGAAGGTGCTAAAGGTTTAAAAAACAATTACTACACAGGTTTTAGAATAATAATTTTAGTAAAATAAATAACAACTTTCAACAATAAATAAATAAATATGTAAAAACAATGGGAAAAAAAAGTTACACCGTCGCTGCCCTTTGACGACGTCTGGCCATTATTGCCTGCAGCTCTCGGACCTCCAGCTCCAGGCCGCGAATAAGCCGGGAGGCAGCATGGAGCCTTGTGTCTAAGCGGCGTAAGGCTGCTTCCACCTCAAAGTCCATGGGGATATCTGTAGGGGTGGAAACAGTAATATAATTAGGGGTGGTTGTCCCACGAAAAATATTCTAAACTTTCAAAACAGCACCTGGATTACTTTAGCAATTGCATGTCATATATATTTGGTATATCTACTGGTACGAGTTTTCTAGTGACATGTATCTGTATCCTTTTTTTTTTTTTTTGCTTTGAACTGCTCACTGAGAAGGCCACACTTGGTCAGTTTGGGGTTTGTACTTACTGGACACCCATACTGAGTGGTCTTCCCATGGTCCTGGGGAAAACTCCTCTATGCCGGTTGAAGCTACAAAAGATAAAACATAAATTTAGCTTATATTTTGAGCACAGAAGGTCCACCAATTACACTTTTTATTTTACCTACCTTCTACCTCTGGAAGTTGGGCTGGTGGTGTTGGAGGGGCAGTTGGGGTCCTCTCTCGTTGTTGTGGAGGAGGGTGAGAGGGGCTCCTCTGTGGTGCAGCAGCTGTCAAAAAACATTAAATAATGGCATTACATTCAACTCTAATGAACAGTTGTAACTTCTGATGTTGATATGTCTGAATAGTTTGGGGCTGGATCCCATTCCTAACCACTAGTGCTGTACTGTATCACTGCAGCTGCACTCCCACGTAGCCTGGATTAAAAATAAATTAAATATTTTTACACTTACTAGAAGCTGCAGGTACTGTAGGGGCCGTCCGGGCATGATGCTGGCGGTGACCGTGGTGACGCCGTCGTTGACGTTGCTCTGCAACATAAATCCGTACACAATTGTTATGATGACTGTTTTTACTACTAACACTGTATATTACTATGAAGATATTATGAGTGAGAGCCTGAGGAGGGCCATTATTTATCGCAATATATATCGTTATTGCAATACATTCCTTAATATCAATAACGTAAGAATACTTTTTGCCCACGCCCACTCACATTAGCTGCAGCATGAGCACGTCTTTGAGTCTGTGTGTAGGAGGAGGAAGCGCTAACTATGAAGGGGCATATATCTAAGGGTACTTTCTTTCACACTAGTGCATTTGCCTGACACAAACGGGAGAATGGCCAGCTACATTAACAATAATGGGGGACCGCGCTGATCCGGCCGCTATTCGGCAAGAACACCGGGAATTGGCAGGACAAATACTGCAGAACAGCCTGCAGGATCACCACCACATATGTGACAGTAGCCTAAGGCAAATTACTGGGAAGGGGCACATATATGAGAATACCTTCATTTGCTTTGGTGGAGCTAGAGGTGTGGCCTAGCATGAAAGAAAATTGCTGCAGCGCACTACGCATGCCCATGTTGTCCTTCTATACGTTTTTCATTATTAGCACTGGTATATATACCGTACAGTACACTAATTTTTTTAACATGTCTTTACTTTTCAAATATTTTGTTACTCACCCTGCCGTATCGCTGCACGGATCTCAGTAAGCCGCTCTGGGCAGCTTAAACTTCAGATCAGACCATTTCCGCTGGATCTGTCCCGGGGTCCGCACAGTGTCGAAACGATGGTGCAAGCCTCGGATCACCTGCTGCACGATCTCCTTTTTATGCTGGTTCGGGTGGTGGTGTGTGCCATCGTAATCCTGCCGGTCCATCAGCCAGATCATGTATTTAAGCTCTCCAGAGCTAAATACTGAGGATCGCCAGGTTGACATTTTGTAAAATTCGCTCTGCCTCTGAGGAGTGCATGCCTCAGCCTAGCGTCGTGCGTGCATGCGTATTACGCAATCTCTAGACAATAGTACGCTGAGGATTTGTACGCAATTTGTACGCTCATGCGTACGTGTTCACATAAGTTGCGTACCTTTAACAACTGTACGTTCATTATTAGTGTGCGAATGTTTGCAAAACACCTCATAATAATGTATGATTTGTACGCAGCTTCGCCGAATAGATTCGTATGAGGTACGAGGTATGAGGCGAACCGAATTTTGGATGATTCGCTCATCTCTACTATGTATGTATATACACTTACACACAGAATACTATCAATCACTGATAACACCTCCCTCATGTACAGTTATCAGTGACTGACAGCTATCTCTGTATACACACTTACACAGGGCATGTTATCTATCACTAATACCTCCTCCCCATGTACAACTATCAGTGACTGACAGCTATCTCTGTATACACACTTACACAGAGAATGCCATCAATCACTGATAACACCTCCCCCATGTACAGCGATCAGTGACTGACAGCTTTCTATGTATACACACTTACACAGAGAATGCCATCAATCACTGATAACATCTCCCCCGTGTACAGCTATCAGAGACTGACAGGTATCTATGTATACACACTTACACAAAGAATGCTATCAATCACTGATAACAACTCCCCAATGTACAGCTATCAGTGAATGACAGCTATGTATGTATACACACTTACACAGAGAATGTTATCAATCACTGATAACATCTCCCCCATGTACAGCTATCAGTGACTGACAGGTATCTATGTATACACACTTACACACAGAATACTATCAATCACTGATAACAACTCCCCAATGTACAGCTATCAGTGAATGACAGCTATGTATGTATACACACTTATACAAAGAATGCTATCAATCACTGATAACACCTCCCCCATGTACAGCTATCAGTGACTGACAGCTTTCTATGTATACACACACACACACGCAAAATGCTATCCATCATTGATAAGACCTCCCCTGTATACAACTGAACACAGAGCAGACTTTTGAATGTATATATACAAGTGTACCCTGCTGCATATGCTCTGTACACATGACCCCATCACGTGCATGATTCTTCTAATCACTTTTATTTCACAAAGAATGAGGTTAATGGAGGTAGGCAGATGGCAAACACATGGCTTGTATTTTTGCCCTGGTATGGAGCTTTTGTAGTGTAATGGTGGGGCGATCTCGAACCCTATTTTAGGAAATAAGGGCACTTCCTCTATGTTCTCCCTTTCAAGAATGCTAAAAATGAAAATAATTATAACATTTGTGCTCCAAATTTTCACAGAAATTAAATGTTTAATTAATTTAATAAACTATTTTCTTTTGTCAGATGGGTTGATATTTCCTGTAGTTTATATGTATTTAAGTAATTTATTTTTGGAGACGGTGTATACAAATAGATGAACATATGTGTATTTTCTGGTACATAATGAACGGCAACAAGCTTCATGTTTGCAGCTATATAATAATAAATAGTGCTTACATGATTGTACTGTAATGTAACACAATAGTTCTACATATCCTATATAACCAGAGACTAAGCATTAGAATAACATCTTGAATTTGCTCAGTGGATGTAAACATTAACCTTTTATAATAGCTTTTAATGTCCTCATATATATATAGTCCTTTGTTGACCACATTAAGTCTAATAGTAACCCTCCAATGATTCTGAATGGGCTGCTTTATGCTCTTTGCTAATTAAGGCTCCATTGAAAAGCAAACTTTATGTTTCATTAACCCATGTGTATCGTAGTAGATGTTTTGGGAATCTGTACAAACAGCCCATAGCGTTTTTTTGGGTCCTACAAATAAATAATGTAAGTTAATAATGAGGAAGGGAACAGATAGCTTTCTTTGATAGCTCTGACCATCTTTGTGACCTGATTATGTCACAGAGTGTCAGCACCAGAGACTCTACAAAGGGCATAGCATCCCATCAAATCTATTTCCACTGCAGTCGCTCTATACTGTGAGCCTTGTAAGAAGCACAAAATCTATCAGGCCTCATTAGCACCATTTACCATGAAGGAGCACAGATAGTCCCTTCATCACAATAATGAGAACAACCCCACCCATTCTCTGAACTAATTGGATCAGCTCGCACCTTCCTTCTACTTATCTATTAGCAGCTAATTGTGTATTAAAATACTCTAAAGGTTGCTTAACGGCCCAATTTCCTGAGGCCAAAATATGTGGATTTTTTCAAGCTACTATACAGTACCATATGTCTCCCTGAGAGGTAAATTCATAGTGTAGCTGACTTAATTTATACGCTTATTACATTACACATAGAGAACGCAACACAGAGCTTAAGGTATATACAGTATTTATGTTTGGCTGTATTGACACACATTAATCAAAGAGGTCGTCCAACACATTTTATTGTATCCCATTATTAAAGAGGATGTCTGACTACTTTAACCCCTTCCTGACATGGCAATTTTCCATTTTTTGTTTTTCACTCCCTGTGTTCTAACTTTTTTATTTTTCGGCCTGTTTTTTTGCAGGACAAACTGTACTTCCACTCCCAATCCAACTATGGATATATCTATATATATATATATACACTAGCAAAAGGACCTGGCTTCGAACGGGTATATTTCATCTATTTCATTTAATGTTTGTGTGGTTAAAAGATGTTGACAGTATCCACTATAACAGTAACATCTACAGTACCCCGCTCCCTTAACAGTGACCTCTACAATGCCCTGTCTCCTTAAAATGGGACCTCCACACCAGCCCACCCCCTTAACTTTGACCTTCACAGGTGCCCACCCCTTAACAGTGACCTCTACAGCACCTGTCCCTTAACATAGGTTACAGTCCCCTTAACTGACCTCCACCATTCCCGGCCCCCTTAACAGAGACTTCCACAGTGACTGCCCCTTTAACAGTGACTCCCACAGTACCCCACTCCCTTAATAGTGACCTCACAGTACCCCGCTGCCTTAACAGTGACCTCACAGTACTCCTCTGCCCCTTTAATAGCGGCCTCCACAGTCCCCTCCTCCCTTAACAGTGACCTCCACAGTGCCCTCCCCTTTAACAGTGATCTCCACAGTGGCCACCCCTTTATTAGTGACCTCCACAGTACCTTATCTCCTTAACAGTGATTTCCACAACACCCTGCCCCCTTAACAGTAGCCTCTACAGAAATCTGCCCCTTAACACTGACCTTCATAGCGGCCCATCCCCTAAACTGTGACCTCCACAGCAGCCTGCCAATAGGGTGGCCAGAGGTCTGGTTTTAGGCTGGACAGTCTGACTTTCAGACTCCCTGTCCTCCATCCGGCGCTGGGCCTGGACAGACACAGAGATGACCTTTTGAACAGCTCACTCTCAGACAGCAGCACTGTGCTGTCTGAGCGTGAGCTGCAGGGAGAAGGTCACCCTCCCTCCCACCCCTGCAGCTGACAGAAGTTGATTTTTACCTTCATTTTTTCAATCCCCTTTGGCTGCTGAGTGAGAGGGGCGTGGCCTAACTGAGTCAAGGGCATCGCTTAGTGGGACCTGGGGGTGGGGTTTTAAGTCCGTCTTTTGTGTGTATGTGGAGACTATGGACCTGCGAGCTTCTATTGGCTGATAAGGGACATGTGACCGTGTGTATGGCAGGCTTCTATTGGCTAATGCATTTTTTGGGAATATCTCAGGAACTGTACGTGCTTGAGAGCTGAGACCCGGTCTAAAACCTTCCCGGATAACTGATGTACCTGTGTGCCAAATTTTGTTTCTGGAAATGCGACGGTTCAGATTCCTTTAGCGGACATACACACATACACTCAGCTTTATATATTAGATATAATACAGTGGATAATGAGATTGAGAAATGAATCAAGCCAGCAAAAGAAGCAATATGGACAATCCTAATACATTAGTAAGTGGCTTGTATTAACTTTATCTACTTGATAAATGCTATTTGCTAAAGTGAGACAACTCAACTCAGGTGTTTGTAGCATTTCTTAGGCATTTTCTATAAGTACAAAATGTAGCATCTAGATGTTTGCTGATAGTCAATAGGAGAATATGAAGTGATATCACATCACAGCAAAGTCAATTATAAGTTTCTTGCCATTGTTTACTTAAAAGGTTTGTCTCATCTTGTCATTACTAAGACAAGATGAGTCTAAGTCCCGAAACAGTAGAGTGGCAAGGTGCTTACTGTTTCAGTAGTACTTGTTGCAGTGCATGGGAGCTAGGGAAACAGCATAGCACAACAAACTCCACTGTTTGCTGGCCACTTGGTGGTAAGGCATTAGTACCAGCAAGATGAGACAGCCCCTTTAATGTGATAAGAATCAAAATAAAGATTACTACGTCTGCTACACATAGAGCCAATACTGACTCGTTCTCCACTGCCCTTGAACCAAGGCACACCACTACGTTTCAAGTGTCCTCCCTGTTCCTCAAATAAGTCTCACCCCTTCTTGTCACCAGAAAGCTGATATAAAATGTAAGTCTTACAACAAATGTTATATGTAAGCCAGCAATATAAACTACAACAAATGCCAAGCATTTTTTTGTAGCAAAGTAAACAAAAAAAAAAGCTGCATCAAAAGCTGCAGATTTGAATTTCTGGGGCAGAGACCGCCTGAAGGTGTCCTACATTTATTAAGAAGCCTGTTCCTCTTAGTAAATTTGGAGTATTCTATGCTGACAGGATTTATACTAAGATTGGGGGTTTGTACCGCCAATTGTAGTATATCTGCCCTTGTGTTTGTAGACTTTTCTGTATTGTGCTAAAAGTAACATCTCTAAAGGGGGTCACCAGTGACCTTCCTTTCCAACTATTTGCATAGACAGATACAGTAGCTGTAGTTTACCTAAAGAGCTGTTTTTCTTTTGTTGATCTGAGGCTCTGTTCCCGAGTTATTATGTATTTTATGTAAATGAGGTGTTTGGTGCCACAAGGGCATCACCATTGTCTTTGTTGCACCCAAGCTCTGCTTCTTTCTGAGGCCAGCACCTACCTTGCTGCTTCAATTGACAGGGCCAGGCAGTAGCAAAGCAGTGAGGCATTGTCTAACCACAGAAAGGAGCAGAGTTTGGGTGTTATAACAGCAACAGTGACAGCCTCATGGAACTAAACTCCTAATTTGCATATTCGGAAAAAAGTATCATAACTCGGGAATAGAGCCTTGGATCAAAAACAAACACAAAAAAACAGTTATGTGTCTATGCAAATAGTTCAATAGGGAGGGAAATCACTGGGGACAGACTGCCTTTAAAGTAACATCTGGCCAAAGTCATTAAGAACTTCACTGCAGCATATTAAAATGTTGTGTGTGAATCCAATCTAAAAACACATGCAGCTA
Organism: Rhinella marina; assembly: GCA_900303285.1. Taxonomy (NCBI): domain Eukaryota; kingdom Metazoa; phylum Chordata; class Amphibia; order Anura; family Bufonidae; genus Rhinella; species Rhinella marina. The sequence goes on from ONZH01005062.1 coordinate 12,923, forward strand.
CACTTTAGCAAGGCCTTAGAGGTCATATATAAATATATAAACTGTCAGAAGAAAGAGTTGCTTCTTCTGCACAAGCCTCCAAAAATTATGCATTAGCAAGGGCAGAATGACTATCCATATTTATACACGCACAAGTGTTTATTGTCAGAAGAAATAGTTGCTAGTTCTGAACAATCCAGGCAAAATTCTCCAGTTTAATTGGGAGCAGCAGCATTATAGTGTGGATGTAGAAAAGGTAGGGTAATAGTGCCATGTGGCTGGAATAGAAATGGCAGCAGTAGCAGCTGTCAGCACAGTAGGCAGGACAGTGAGCCCTGACTGGAACCCAGCCCACTATCCCTGCATACTTACAGTGCAAGCCGTAAGCAGCAAGTCCACAACTGGTCAATGTTGCCTGTACTGCTAAGTGCAAGAAAACACTCATACAGATGAGAAAAAACAAAAACATGGTCGAACAGGAATGGGTCGTAAACCGAGAGGACAATCAGAAGACAAAGGGTAGTCAGAATAGTGAAGCTGAAATCACAAGGTAGTAAGTGGTCAAAGGCAAGCTGAGGTAAAAAACAAATAGCAATCCAATATGCACAGAACCGAACTGGGAGCACAGCAAGGGTGTAGAAACTATAACTGGCAAAGGTGTATTGCCAGCAGGGGATTTAAATAGGGTGCTGAGTCCCTGGATCAGAACCGATAATTCCAGGGAGTGCCCCATTAGACCAGAACACCAATTGCCTTTATGGTAGGCATGCTGAGCAGTCACTCAACCTGCAACAACAAAACACACCTAAACCATCAATCTCAATTTTCGCCAGCGTGCATGCGTTGTGGGGAGAAACAGAGCAGGTGTTCCATAACTATGGACATGCTTGCGTTACTAGGGGGTGGGGCTTACACAGCGCAGCAAAATCCAGTGAGTGGTACGGCAACGACAGAACTGCCAGCAACTTGGCCAGGTGGGAATTAAGCTTACGCACCAGCAGATTACTTGGTGCATAGAGTTTTTTCTTGGCCACATATTCCGTTATCAATGGCTGATGACATGAATGGAAGAGAAGGAGAAGTGGTCAACATTGTACTGCATGTGGGTATGCTAGCTAGCAGCCACTTCTAGTTTACCATTGAATCGAGTGATGCCGTTTCATGTGCTGCAATAGAGCTGTGGTACCTATGTCTGTGTTTGAATGCCCATGGCTTATTTTAATCCTGCAGATTTTGAACATGGCAATGCTTTTGTCTTCCAGCACTGTGCAGAAAAGCTGTCACAGGAGACACCCACACACTCCACACAGACCTAGCAGCAGCAATTTTGTGAAATTCAAAATGAATCTGATTAATTTCGAATCGATTCGTTCATTCTTAACTCAGGTTCTTGCCACAAGACAGTGTAAAAGTGCTTCCACCACTGCCCTTTAAAAAGGCTACTTTTGGGTACCTCTTGGTGAGACATCTTGCCCAGTTGACAGACTTTGAAAGGGAGCGCACAATTGGACTGAGAGAAGCAGGATGGTCATTTCCACAAATTGTCTACTCTCTAGGCCTTTCTGACCTAGGTGTTTGGAAATATTCAGAATAGTGGTTTCTTGAGGTTATGTATTTATGGTGAACAGGCTCCGGAAGGCCCAGACATACCACCAGGAGAGAGGATACTTTGATCTACCAACAAGCGGGATCAGCTCCCACGGTTTCATTATCCACCATCCAGACATTACACATTATACACATGCTGGTCTCTGCTCTGACGATTTCCAGGTACTCAGCAGAAAGAAATTTGGTGTCATGGTGCCAATTGACTTCATTTGCCATGGTGTTGTGAACAACAAAGTTCGATTGCTATGGACTGGAATCATAGTTTTTAGTGATGAATCCAGGTTCTGCTTTGGCTGTGACAACAGTCAGGTTAGAGTATGGAAGCCTCATGGTGAGTGCTTCAATCCTGCCTTTGTTGTGGGTGACAGACTGTCCCAACTGCTGTTTTGATGAGGGGCCTTTGCATACAACAGTCAGTTACCTCTAGTAATGATACGAGGGACACTAACAGCTTAGTGATATATGCAGGATATCTTGTGGCCAATATGTTGCTTCTCATGGGCAGGGCTTCCCACTAGCATTTTTCAGCAGGATAATGCTCACCCACACACAACCAGGGATTCCTAGAAATTTCTCCTCCAGATTGCAACACTTCCTAGGCCTGCCTGGTTGCCAGATTTATTGCCAATTAAGCATTTATAGGACCAGCTGGGATATCAGCTTCGGCAACCTTCTTGTGTGCAGGATCTAAAGGCCCAGCTGCAAAATCTGTGGGCAAATGTGCAGCAAGATACCATACAGAACCTGTAGGTCTAGATGCCCAACTGTATCTCATCTTGTATCCAGACTATAGGAAACTTAACTTACATTAAATTAACTTACATAAATTTTCATTACATTCACACATATAAAGATTCCAACAACTCCTTCTTGAGAGTAGCAATTATTTCACCAAACAATATAAAAACATAAAATATAAATGATGCATAATATCATGTAAGCATCATGGTTTACATTCCTGCTTAGTTGTATATAATATATGCAGGTAGTGGCAAGATATAACCCTAAACTGTTCCCTTTCCACTGTTCGCTGTAACTTTTCAAGATGCCTTAACAGTAGGTGTTCTCTTTAATAGTAACCCATCCAAGACATGAAACATGGACTTTGGAAATGAAAGAAGCTGACAAAGGTTGGAAACTGAACCTCAAGTTTAACATTGCTGATTTAGAATGTTGTCAACTCTGGACTTTATACCATATCATTGATCTTAACTTCACACTACCATCTTTAACAGAATGCTCAGCATGAGGCAGAAGTACAGTCTCTCTAGTCAAAGGACCTTTCAAGTATTGCAAACCAAAAACTCTTAAAACCCTAAATCTCACAACTCAACTTGTCAAGGACAGTGTCAGGGACAATACCTACTATTTATTAAAATGTGAAGAGAAAAGTAGGACTGGAAATATGACAATGACAGCAAAGACAGTGATAGTATGTCTGATCCCTCAAATTAAAACAAAAACAAAAAACTGATGTGTCCGTTTTAATTCTAAAGGAATTTTTTTTAAATATATTTTTTTATCTTTTTAAAAAAAAAAATTACAAATTTTTCTTACTCCTCCCCGCTTTTCAACTCTTGAATGCAATGACAGCAATAGCAAATAATGTCTGAGTGACACTGACTGTAGCTATGGGTAAATGCATGGTTGACAGTGTTAAACAGCATGTTAAAGAACACACTGCACTGTTGCATGTGTTATGCTTTTTCATATTAAAAAGCGTCCAAAAATTGTCCATTATCGTGAGCAGATGGTGTTTAAACACACAGGGTGTTATTAGAAAAAAACTGTAGCTTGTTGGGACCAATCATCCAAACATTATGGCTTAATTAGGCAGATCTTTGCCCCGTTTATAAATATGCACATTAATGTCAGAAATAAGTGTCTTGTAATGCACAAGCGGCCAGAAATTATGCATTAATGGGGCGTAATAAACTTACCTGTCCAGGCTCCCGTAGCGTGATCCTCAGCCTTGGCACATCCACATTGGTTCCTGGTTCTTGCTCCTGTGCTTATTTGGATTGCTCATGCTTCTGACCCCAGCTTATCTTCTGACCACTCTCTGTCTCTCGTTTGGTGCTGCAGAGTCCATCTGGTTCTGATCTCAGCTTGTCTTCTAACCACTCTTTGTCTCTCATTTGGTACTGCATAGTCCGACTGGTTTTGATCCATTTACATTCTACTCTGTATTGTGTTTGTCTGTCCATGTTTGTTAATCCGTCTCTGCACTTATTTAGCATAGGGACCATCGACCAGTTGCGGTCTAGCTATCTAGGGCTTGTACTCTAAGTAGGTAGGGAAAGTGGACTGGTTACTAGCCTTAGGGCTCACTGTCCTTGTCTGTCCCTACCTACTGCCATTACATGGGAACAGAATGATTGCCTGTATATTTATACACACATAAGTTTTCATTGTCAGAACAAACAGTGGCTTGTTTTGAACATGCATGGAAAAGCATCAGTACAATGTGGATGTGAAAAGGGTTGGATAATAGTAGTATGTGGCTGCAATAGTAGCAGTATCAGCATAGCATGGAACAGACAAGGCAGTAGATGCATGTGTGGTTGTGTAGTGGTAATGGCAGTGGCAGTAGGGGTAAAGGAAATGGCAGTAGGGGCTTAGTAGCAGGGAGCAGCAGCTGTGGTGGTGGCGACAGCAGTAGCCATACTATACCGAACATAATGGTAGTCAGGAAGGGCAGTGGCTTAAGGAATACAGCAGTAGCCATACAATATGGAACATGATGGTAGGCAGGCAGACAGTGGCATGATGAGGTACCATCGGCAAATCTATTCATTGGCCTCAGTCGGAGGAGTGTGAAAATACTAACTAATCCATGCCTCATTCAATTTGACAAAATGGTTGTTTTGTACAAATTGGTTCATTTGGGTGTCCCATGCCAGACAAGACAGAACATACTTGGCCAGTTTTTGTCCCAATCTGCCTGCTCAGTCCATAGGGTCAGGGAACATGGTATGTGCCAGAAAAAGGCCAGAGTCCAGGTAGGACTGAACCTGGGTGGTTAGGCGGTACATCTCTGTGTGCTGATCTGTGTCAGTCTGGTGTGGCACATTAAAAAAATGCTCCATCGTGTTGATGATACTGAACTGGATGCTGCTGTTGCAGCTTCTGCTGCTTGTGGTAGAGGAGACAGTGGGAGTTAGGTGAATTAGCAAGGGGTAGAGAGGGGCCTCAGACATGTGGGTGGCTGTGTCTGCTCACTGAAAGCTGCGTCAAGTTGCCTACACAGTGTATTTCGATAATAAAGCAATTTGGCCTCCCTTTTAGCAACAGAAAAACATTCCCCCATTTTGATGTGATAGCAACGGTCTAAAAGCATGGCTATCCAGTATTTATCAGATTACTTGATGGTCAGGATATGCCTGTTATGATGTAAGCAAGCATGCAGCTTGCTATTTTCACCAGCTTGACCGAGGACCCAGTTCTTTCTGGCTCCGCCCCAAACGGAGATGATTGATCATCATGCCCAGTGTTGTCATCATCATCATCAGCCTTGTCCTCATTGCACAATTGACCCCTCCTCCAGTGACAGTTGCTCCTCCTCCATCTCTACTTCCTCCTTCATAGGACTTTCTCCTTGTGGGTATCAGCTACAGGTTGACCAGAAAGATGCCTAAGCTGTTGTTCTTCCATCGTTCCATGTTGCATCAGTGTGAGCATTTGTTCTAAGATAAATATCAGGGGCATGACATAGTTCATGCTGTTGACAAATCTGGTGGCCTTCTCAAAGGGCACGAGTATGTGACAGGTGTCTCTGATAAGCTGCCACTGCCTGACAATATATGCTTCCTGCTGAGGTGGTCTAGTGCATGATGAAATCATTCACAGCTTTATGCTTCTCATACAGTCTAGTATTTGCAAGGTGGAATTGGGCAATGGCAGACTATTCTGTCTCTGCAAGTCCATGAGGACATTCCTTGCCACATAAGAATGACTCTTGGACATGATTAGCATCATCTGCAAGCCACTGTAGTTTTTGTTTTGTTTTTTAAAAAAAAGCACTGCACCATGCAGAGAGCATATGTTATTTTACCCAAAGCAGCACTGCCATAATATTCCTGCTATGGTTGCAGATCACCTTGCACAGTTGGAGTTTGCGGGGAGACAGAAACGATATGATGTTTGCTGCTTGATGTACTTTAGCAAGTGATCGGCTGTATGGCTACTCTCGCCCAGGCCGATGAACGCTAATCACGGCATGGCAGCGCTTCATTTTACACTTATAATAAGAGGGAGGAGAAGTGGGAGTGACGCTTTTCCCTGCTCTTGTTGGGGACAGGATGATGTCCATGGTGGAGGAGGCAAATAAGCACCTGGTGTGGAAACCAGACGGACACGAATGTGGAGGTGTCCATAAGATCTGGCTTTTTTGCTGCTGTGCTGTCTCGCCATGAAAAACATTGACCTAATGGCCTGTGAAAGGCATATACTGTCCTTGGCTGTAACATCTGCTCCAGGTGTCCACTGTGGCATGTACCTTGTGGCACGGTGACAATTGCAAGGAGCAGGCAACATTCTCCCGCAAGCAGTGATGGCTTTTTTGGAGAAATAATGGCAGCAATGTATCCTCCAGTGAAGCTAAGCACACAGCATCAGCAGAAATCCAGGAAGTGGCACGCCAGTGACTGCACCAGGTGGGAGTTAAGCTTGGCACCACTGGATTGCTGGGCGTGCAGAGTTGTTTCTTGGCCACACATTCTCCTATCGATAGCTTACAACAGGGCATGGAAGGAGTACTCTGAGCAGGAGAAGAACTAAGTGATGATGACAAGAACACAGTACTGTTTGTGAATGCAGCCTGGTTGCCACAAAGAAGACCAGGAGAAGGAGGACACCCTTGTTGCATTAGCTGGCGAACAACTCTATGTTCCCTCTGGATCGGGGGATTAGGTGCTGTAATAAAACTGTGGTGATAAAAAGGTGCTGTAATAAAACATTTGTGTTTGAATGCCCATGAATTATTTTAATCCTGCAGATTTTTCACATAGCAATGCTTTTGTCCTCCAGCACTATATAGAAAAACTGCCAGATAGGAAAAAAACGTACATGCTGCACAGAGCTAGCAACAGCCAAGGTTGGCCTAGGTCTGGCATGTTTTGAACTTATCACCAGTTCCAGCACGGACCATAATTAAAGCAAATCTGGCCCTGGCAGTTTTTTTGAGGTTCTGGCTGTACATTGCCTCTGTACTTTATTGCCCTCTCGGCCACCACCCTCTTCTACTGATGTTGCCTCCTCCTCAGTACTTCGATTTGGCTACCAGGTCCTATCCAACACACAATCATTGTTATCTGCAGTCTCCAAAACACTTTTATGAGACTAAGATATGTCATCTTGGGCTCCTTGACACCCCTCCAGATTCCCTGCATTTTACCTCATGCTTTATAAGCAGTATATTTACATAGACTGACATCATACATCTACATAGCCTCCGCATCCCTGGGTCATACTGACTTGCACCTTTCTGATTATTATATTCTATGACATTATTTTATGCATATACAGTGCCTTGACAAAAGTATTCATACCTCTTGAACTTTTCAGCATTTTTTTCACGTGACACCCTCAAACTTAAATGTATTTTTTGAGAGATTTTATGTGACAGACCAACACAAAATAGCAAGTACTATATGTGTGAAGTGATAAAATGATGCTTGATTTTCAAAATTATTAATAAATAAAATTCTGAAAAGTGTGGCGTGCATTTGTATTCAGCCCCTGTTCTCTGATACCTCTAAAGAAAATCCAGTGTGATCCATTGCCTTCATAAGTTACCTAATTAGAAAATAGAGTCCACCTGTGTGTAATTTATTCACAGCTGTTCTGTGAAGGCCTCAGAGGTTTTTTAGTGAACATTAGTGATCAAACAGCATCATGAAAACCAAGGAACAGATCAGACAGGTCAAGGATAAAGGTGTGGAGGAGTGTAAAGCAGGGTTAGATTACAACAAAAATATACCAAACTCTGAACATCTCACAGAGCACTGCCAATCCATCATCTGAAAATGGAAGGAGTGTGGCACAACTGCAAACAGGGGTGGATGCCATAGACCTTACAGGTAAATTTCCCAGTGGGCCGATGCCCATGGGTCCGTCTGGGCCCTACTCACGGCTGACCAGTTGAAGTTTTTGGGGATGTATTTTGAGCTTCTGGCAGTATTTTGTGATTGACTGTGGTATTTAGCTCTGTTGGGTTGGTATAGTGTGCCACAATATGGTATTGCTGGCCCTGCCTTCCATCAATGTGGACCCAACTACAAAACGGGGCCACTTTTAGTATTTTTTCCAGTCCGCCCCTGACTGCAAACCTACCAAGACATGGCCGTCCACCTATACTGACAGCCCAGGCAAGGAGAGCACTAACTAGTGAAGTAGCCAAGAGGCCCATGGTCACTCTGGAGAAGCTTCAGAGATCCATAGCTCAAGTTGGAGAATCTGTCCTCAGGAATACTATTAGTTGTGTACTCCACAAATCTGGCTTTTATGGAAGAGTGGCAAGAAGAAAGGCATTTTTAAAGCAAGCCATAAGACGTCCCTTTTGCAGTTTGCCACAAGCCATGTAGGGGACAACAACCACAACCATGTGAAAGAAAGTGCTCTGGTCAGATGAGACCAAAGTAAAAAATTTTGGCCTGAACTTTTTCTGCTATTTGTGGCAGAAAACCAACAATGCACATCACCCTGAACAAACCATCCCCACTGTGAAACATGTCAGTGGCAGCCAGTGGTGTAGCATGGGGGGGTGTGGGGAGGGCGCCAGACTGCAGAGGGCCGCTGCCAGCCGGGCCAAAATCTGTGTGGCTTTAAATTTAATTTATTCTGCATTCAGCCTCTGCTGGAGTGTTTTTCAGCAGCAGCAGGAGGGAGCGCCTAGCCGCCTTCATGCCTGATGAATAACCAGGGCGCACGCTGCAGTACCGGGTGTCAGTCACTCATAGGCTCCGCCCACCTCCCAGGCAGGAAAGTCACTGAGGAGCAAGGAGAAGAAAATGGCTGCCGTTTCAGAACCCCAGCGGTGGCAGCCTGAATGTGTGAGTGGTGTCTTTGTCACTGACAGTGAGTGACTGTGCCACAGTGTGACTAGTCACTCATTGACCAAGTTCAAGTCCCCCTGAGGCTCAGCAATTGAGTTGAGGCAACATTATAATAAAGTAAACAGTGCATGGCCTGCTGAACCACTCAGACCAGTTAGGGAGTGAGTTCAGCAGTCTTGCTCAGTTCAGTACCAGTTGCTTGCTGCCCAGAAGGGGTAATTTTGTGGGGAAAATGGGTAACCATTATATATTATACAGGGGGGCCATTATATATTATAATTATACAGGGGGTCATTGTATATTATAAATATAATGGCCCCTCTGTATAATTATAATATATAATGGCCCCCTGTATAATATATAATGGCCCCCTGTATAATATATAATGGCCCCCCTGTATAATTATTATATATAATGGCCCCTTTGTATAATATATAATGGCCCCTTTGTATAATATATAATGCCCCCCCTGTATAATATATAATGCCCCCGTATAATTATCATATATAATGGCCCCCATGTATAATTATGAATATAATGGTCCCTCTGTATTATTATTATTATATATAATGGCCCCCTGTATAATTATTATATATAATGTCCCCTTGTAATGTATAATGGCCCCTCTTATAATATATAATGGCCCCCGGTATAATATATAATGGTCCCTCTGTATAAGTATTATATATAAGTGCCCCTCTGTTTTATTATATATAATGACCCCTCTGTATAATTATTATATATAATGGCCCCACTGAATAATATATTATGGCCCCTCTGTATAATATATAATGGCCTCCCGGTATAATTATTATATTTAATGGCCCCCTGTATAATATATAATGGCCCCTCTGTATAATTATTATATATAATTGCCCCTCTGTTTTATTATACATAATGGCCCCCTCTGTATAATTATTATATATAATGGCCCCTCTGTATAATATATAATGGCCCCCTGTATAATTATGATATATAATGACCCCTGTGTAATATTATAATATATAATGGCCCCTCTGTATAATTATTATATATAATGGCCCCCTGTATAATATATAATAGCCCATCTGTATGATATATAATGGCCCCCTGTATAATTATGATATAAATTGACCCCTCTGTAATATAATATACAGTGATCCCTCAAGATACAATATTAATTGGTTCCAGGAGGACCATCGTATGTTGAAACCATTATTAGTTGAGTAAACGGTTCCAAAGCCCCAAAATGTCATCCAAAATAAGAGAAAATGAAGATTTAAGAAAAATAAGCAGATAACTAAGATAGATACAAAAAGTCCTAAATATAACAGTCAGGAATGGCCACTAACTAGCAACTAATACAGTGCCTTGCGAAAGTATTTGCCCCTCTTGAACTTTTCAACCTTTTGCCACATTTCAGGCTTCAAACAAAAAGATATAACATTTAAAATTTTTGGTGAAGAATCAGCAACAAGTGGGTCACAATTGTGAAGTGGAACGAAATTTATTGGATCATTTACACTTTTTTTGTAATAATAAAACTGAAAAGTGGGGCGTGCAAAATTATTCGTCCCCCTTGCATTAATACTTTGTTGCGCCACCTTTTGCTGCGATTACAGCTGCAAGTCGTTTGGGGTATGTCTCTATCAGTTTTGCACATCTAGAGACTGAAATTCTTGCCCATTCTTCCTTGCAAAACAGCTCGAGCTCTTAAAGGTTGGATGGAGAGCATTTGTGAACAGCAGTTTTCAGCTCTTTCCACATATTCTCAATTGGATTCAGGTCTGGACTTTGACTTGGTCATTCTAAGACCTGGATACGTTTATTTTGCTTTATGTTTGGGATCATTGTCTTGCTGGAAGATAAATCTCCGTCCTAGTCTCAGGTCTTTTGCAGACTCCAACAGGTTTTCATCCAGAATGGTCCTGTATTTGGCTCCATCCATCTTCCCATCAATTTTAACCATCTTCCCTGTCCCTGCTGATGAAAAGCAGGCCCAAACCATAATGCTGCCACCACCATGTTTGACAGTGGGGATCGTGTGTTCAGGGTGATGAGCTGTGTTGCTTTTATGCCAAACATATAGTTTTGCATTGTTTCCAAAAAGTTCGATTTTGGTTTCATCTGACCAGAGAACCTTCTTCCACATGTTTGGTGCGTCTCCCAGGTGGCTTGTGGCAAACTGTAAACAAGACTTTTTATGGATATCTTTGAGAAATGGCTTTCTTCTTGTCACTCTTCCATAAAGGCCAGATTTGTGATGTGTTCGACTGATTGTTGTCCTATGGACAGACTCTCCCACCTCAGCTGTAGATCTCTGCAGTTCATCCAGAGTGATCATGGGCCTCTTGGCTGCATCTCTGATCAGTCTTCTCCTTGTTTGAGATGAAAGTATAGAGGGATGGCCGGGTCTTGGTAGATTTGTACTAGATTCCATTTCAATATGATCGCTTGCACAGTGCTCCTTGGGATGTTTAAAGCTTGGGAAATCTTTTGGTATCCAAATCCGGCTTTAAACTTCTCCACAACAGTATCACGGACCTGCCTGGTGTGTTCCTTGGTCTTCATGATACTCTCTGTGCTTTAAACAGAACCCTGAGACTATCACAGAGCAGGTGCATTTATACAGAGACTTGATTACACACAGGTGGATTCTATTTATCTTCGTCAGTCATTTAGGACAACATTGGATCATTCAGAGCTCCTCAATGAACTTCTGGAGTGAGTTTTCTGAACTGAAAGTAAATGGGCCGAATAATTTTGCACGCCCAACTTTTCAGTTTTATTATTAGAAAAAAAGTTTAAATGATCCAATAAATTTCGTTCCACTTCACAATTGTGACCCACTTGTTGTTGATTCTTCACCAAAAATTTAAAATGTTATATCTTTTTGTTTGAAGTCTGAAATGTGGCAAAAGGTTGAAAAGTTCCAGGGGTCCGAATACTTTCGCAAGGCACTGTAAGCTATTTTACCAGAGAAGTGACCTTGATTGGTTGGATCTGAGTCTGCGGTATTGTATGTTGAGTCTGGTTTCAACTTACGATGGGTCAGAAAAGACCATTGTATCCTGAAAGTATTGTATCCTGAGGCCATTGTATCATGAGGGATCACTGTATAATGGCCCCCTCTGTATTATTAGTATATATAAAGGCCCATTATATATAGTAGTAAAATACAAAGGGGGCATTTATATATACTAATTATACAGAGGGGGCCATTATATATTATACAGAGGGGGTCATTATATATTATACAGAGGGGGTCAGTATATATAATAACTAATAATAATAAAACAGAGACGAGACGCGCCTGAAAGAAGGTATCATGATGGTCCTATCTCCGAATGAAGACATTGAGGAAAGTCTAGGAGGTGTCACTGGATGGATAAGGTATGTGATGCTGTATTCTTCAGTATATTTTGTAGTGATGTATGTAATGTCCAAACACATATTTGTTTCACGGTAGGGTTTGGGGGTGGATATAGAATTTGGCCCCAGGCTTCAGGTCACACTGTGTGTGTTCTGAATTCTGGGGCCTCACACCCATCTACTACATTATCTGTACTCAGAGAGTTATCACTGTGGTATCTGTGGTGTTACATAGGACTGCAGGTAACATCTTCTACGTTATCTGTACTCAGAGAGTTCTTACTGTTATCTGTGGTGTTACATAGGACTGCAGGTGACATCTACTACATTACCTGTACTCAGGGAGTTATCACTGTTTTATCTGTGGGGTTACACAAGACTGCAGGTGACATCTACTACATTATCTGTACTCAAAGAGATATCACTGTGTTATCTGTGGCGTTACATAGGACTGCAGGTGACATCTACTACATTATCTGTACTCAGAGAATTATCACTGTGTTATCTGTGGTGTTACATAGGACTGCAGGTGACATCTACTACATTATCTGTACTCAGAGCGTAATCCCTGTGTTATCTGTGGTGTTACATAAGACTACTACATTATCCGTGAAAAGGGGCGTGTCCTGGTTGGGGGGGCGCAATGCATGGCTTGCCCCGGGTGCTGGCAAACCACACGACGCCACTGGTGGCAGCATTATTCTGTGGGGACGCTTTTCTTCAGCAGGGTCAGGGAAGCTGGTCAGAGTTGATGGCAAGATGGATGGGTAAGATAAAGGGCAATCCTGGAAAACCTGTCAGAGGCTGCAAAATACTTGAGACTAGGATGGAAGTTCACCCTCCAGCAGGACAACGACTCTAAACATACAGCTAGACCTACAATGGAATGGTTTAGATCAAAGCATATTCATGTGTTAAAATGGCCCAGTGTGGCAAGACTTGAAAATTGCTGTTCACAGATTCTTTCCATCCAATCTGAGTTTGAGCTATCCTGCAAAGGAGAATGGGCAAAAATTTCAGCCTCTAGATGTGCAAAGCTGGAAAAGACATGCCCCAAAAGACTTACAGCTGTAACTGCAACGAAAGTTGGTCCTACACAGAATTAACTGAATGGCTGAATGAGTGGCTGAATACAAATGCACGCCACGCTTTCCAGATTTTTATTTCTGAAACATTTTGAAAATAATGTATCATTCATTTTCTTTTCACTTCACACATACTTGCTGCTTTGTTTTGGTCTATCACATAAAATTCCAATAAAATACATGTAAAGGGGCTGTGCCACTTCAGCAAAAAGCATTCATTATGTAGAGAAAGTTAATACATACCACATTATACACTGCTCGTTTCCAGGGGTTTTGACCACCCTGCAATCCATCAGCTGTGGCCGTGCTTGCACACTATAGAAAAAAGCACCAACCTATGTAAGCTCCCGCGGTCGGCAATTTTTCCTATAGTGTGCAAGCACGGCCACCGCTGATGGATTGCAGGGTCATAACCATGGAAAAGAGCACTGTGTAATGTGATGGAAAAATGAATCAAGTCAGAAAGGAAGCAATATGGATAATAACTTATAGTAAGTTAGTAAGTGACATGTATTAACTGTCTCTACATGATAAATGCCACTTGCTGAAGTGACAAAACCCCTTTAAGTTTGTGCGTGTAATGTGAAAAAATGCAGAAAAGTTCAAGGGGTATGAGGGTATGAATACTTTTTCAAGGCACTATAAGCATCAAGCCTATCCATTAGTCCCATGCTGTTTCCACGTGTTGCCTTTTTTATTTTTTTGCTATACATTCTATAATTTAATATAATATTTGTGACTTTTTCCATGCATGTGTGATATATTTTTTTATATATGTGATACTTTTCTATATGTGTAATATTTATGAAATGTGAAATTAATGATTTATGCTCTTTTGACCATTTCAATTTATGGTATTTACTGTTTTTTGTAGCCTTATGAAGGACCATGAAGCCTAACGTGTTGCTACTGTCTAGTACTTTTCTGTTACTGTCATTAAACTCTGATGAACTTAATGTATTTTCAGCAAATCCTCTAGGGCTGTTTCGTATTTGTCTCCGTTTAAAGGGATTATCCATCCACTATAATGCCCCCCAAAATACCTGGGCAACAGGTTATACTTACCCCACTCTCCGGCACCCACGTCGCTCCTAATGCCTGCATGGTCGGCATCGCATCTCACTGTCATGCAGATCAAAACATCTGGCGCCGGGGGTGTGTGTGTCAATAACAGGCCGCGACGCGAACGAGCCTCCATAGCATTGCAGGTGACACTAGGGAAATGCAGCACTCCAGGAGATGCGGTGAAAACGTGTAGTCTTTTTATTAATCAGCCGGACATAATAGTGTACTGTAGTACATGTATTGGCAACGTTTCAGGCATATAGGTTAGCCCTTCTTCAGGCTGATACATGAAATGTAAAGAGAAGATACACAGAGGTACGGTAAGTACAGGTAAGTACAGATACAATAACACAGCCACGTGATTGATATAGTGAAGACAGTACATGCTGCATAACCAAAAGGATTTTCCTACATGATAGGCTCAAATTGCAAAACAACATGATAAAATAGGGATTGGGAGAGGATAACCATGTAATGAAACAAAACGGATCAACAACATAATTGGGAGGAGATAATATATAATATAGCAAATATATCTGGATGATCACGGCACATGATTGAATAGCTGGAACATGATTAAATATGGGGGCAGAACAATAACTATTGTATTTTGAAACACCAGTATAACATGGGCATAGTTGCCCATTTCAAAGATGGCCGCCGCTTCCTCCTAACTCACCTTCCGGGACACATCACGCAGCTCAGACACTAATTACCGTGTTGGCTGCTCACAGGCACGTTCCTGCGCGCCAGAATTCGTCATAGGAAGCACAGAGATTGCGCCCATGGGACCTTCCACCCTCCTCATTATTTAAAAAATGGCGCCACAATAGAGCTCGCTATCTCGGCCAGCTCTCCCTCACCTGCACGCCGTACTGGGTAAGCTACCTCTACTTGGCCCTTCTTTGATCCATTATAGTCCTCAAGTTATTTAGATACTACCCTGTCACTTGTTGCTCCTATTATTCCAGCCAACATAGTGTACATAGACTTTTCTAGTATTTCACAGCCTACTTATTGCACAGTATATTGCTTATATTGATGGATATACTGTACTTTTCGCTTTATAAGACGCACCCCAGATTTTAGAGTAGGAAAATAAGAAAGAAATATTTTTCATCAGACCTCATATCAGACTCCCCATAAATTTCAGGACATCACATCAGACCCCCATTTCAGCCCTCCATGTCAGACCCCCATCACACCTCAGATCAGCCATAGCCCCATCAGCCCTTCCCCACCATATCAGCCCACTGTGCCCCCATCAGCCACGTCCCTATCAGCCCACTGCCATCGCCCCCATATTAGCCCACTCAGCCCACTGGCCCCCATTAGCCCACTGTGCCCCCATCAGACCTCAGATCAGCCCACTGTGCCCCCATATCAGCCCACTGTGCCCATATCAGCCCACTCTGCCCCATCAGACCTCAGATGAGCCCACTGTGCCCCAATATCAGCCCACTCTGCCCCATCAGACCTCATATCAGCCCATCAGCCCCCATATCAGCCCACTGTGCCCCCATCAGACCTCAGATCAGACCACTGTGCCCCCATATTAGCCCACTGTGCCCCCATCAGACCTAACTTTCAGTAAAATTTGACAGTTTATCACATGTCTTCTGCCCCCCATATTTAATCATGTTCCAGCTATTCAATCATGCGCTGTGATCATCCAGATATATTTGCTATATTATGTATTATTTCCTCCCAATTATGTTGTTGATCCGTTTTGTTTCATTACATGGTTATCCTCTCCCAATCCCTATTTTATCATTTTTTTTGCAGTTTGAGCCTATCATGTACGAAAATCCTTTTGGTTATGCAGCATGTACTGTATTCACTATATCAATCAAGTGGCTGTGTTATTGTATCTGTACTTACTTATACTTATTGTACCTCTGTGTATCTTCTCTTTACATTTCATGTATCAGCCTGAAGAAGGGCTAACCTATATGCCCGAAATGTTGCCAATACATGTACTACAGTACAGTATTATGTCCGGCTGAATAATAAAAAACTGCACGTTTTCACCGCATCTCCTGGAGTGCTGTCTATTTATATATATACTTGAGCATATTGGTCCAGAGGTGGAGTCAGGACCAGAAACAGACGCGCACCCGAACAGCCAGTAAATAGCAAGAGTGCTGTAACCTCCTTGTATACAAGACTAGGGAAATGCAGCGGCGGTCGTGTGGGCACCAGGAGCGACGCAGGTGCCGGGGTGCAGGGTAAGTATAACCTGTATGAGGTGCCTGGGCATTTTGTGGGGCTTTATAGGGGTTGAAAAACCCCTTTAAGGATTATGGACTTCTATATATTTTATAGTGTGGATTGTTTTTTGTTTGTTTTTTTTAAATCAACAAAAAAGACATACATTACAATGACTATAAAATGAATACAAATGTACTCCCTAATCCCTTTTACTGTGATACACCTAAATAATTAATCAACTGGTTTTAGAACTCATAAAACTAGTCACTAAGAAAAAACACGTAGCATGCCGTTTAGGCCCCTTTCACACGGGCGTCATGGATTCAGTCCGGATGCGTTCTGGAAAATCCACACGCATCCGCACCAATCCGCACGCATTACCAATCAGTTTTGACTGCGATTGCGTACGTTCGTTCAGTTTTTTCCGCGCGGGTGCGAAGCGTTTTAATGCGTTTTTCACGCACGTGATAAAAAACTGAATGTTTACAAACAACATCTCTTAGCAACCATCAGTGAATCACGCATCCCCATTCACTTCAATGGGGCCAGGGCTGCGTGAAAAACGCAGAATATAGAACATGCTGCGATTTTCATGCAACGGCAAAATGATGCGTGAAAAACATCGCTCGTGAAAAGCCCCATTGAAATGAATGGGTCAGGATTCAGTGCGGGTGCAATGCGTTCGCATCACGCATTGCACCCGTGCGAAAATCTCGCCCGTGTGAAAGGGGCCTTAGGTGTTTTAACTGATTGTAATATCATGTGGACTCCCTTGGGGTGATTTTTTTTTTTTATTATTGCATTCTACTCATTTTGGGTTAAACATCATTTTTTCTATTGGTCATTGTTAAAAACGTTCAACAATTTTCCCTGTACAGTTTTCAATATCAGTGCATTTGCAGTGTAACGGGCTTTCTATTTACAGTGAATCCTGTCTATCAGCTCCTCTGACAGCTCTTCTCTCTCTGGCCTCCTAACAGCTCATAGACACTTATTATAACTCAATTCTTATCAATCTGATAAGAGTTGCGCTATAATGAGTGTTTATGAGCTGTCAGGAGTCCGCAGATAAGAGCTACAAATCCTGCCCTCAAAGCAGTTCCCTGAAGAAATTGACTGCAAAGGAGTGAGCCTGCCAGTCTGCAAATGCACAGAAACTGAAAACTGTACAGGAAAAACTGTTGAAAAATATTAATAAAGATCAATTGAAAAATTTACTCACACTATCTAGGCAAAAGCTTCGTCAATTGTCTTTATTATATTCTTTTCATTTTGGTGTTGCAGATAGCCAAATAGCCTGCACACCCACGTATCCATAGTTAGTAACAGTGAGCTGCTAAATAGTCTCTCCTATTTTTAAGTAAATGGGAGCTGACATCTAAGGCCTCATGAACACGGCTGTACGGTATATACAGTATTTTGCGGTTCGCAAACTGAGGATTCTCAAATGTTCCTATGTGTTGCATATTTCGGTGGAGGAATGTGCACAGAAATTCTGCAACAAAGTACAGAATAATGCATAGATAAATTACATAGGCTTTCACAAAGACAAGTTCATATATTTTAGTTGCAAAAATGTACTGGATTTTCACCAAAGATTTCATTTATTGCGGATGAAATACATGGCTAAATCTGAAAAGCTCTTGGTGAGGTTTTCTACATTGGTTCAACAGCATATTATGGATGCAATGTGTGAATCTGGATTTATCATTAGGTTGGCTTAGAAAAAAAACAAATTGGAATTGATTACTGCGACACATAAATGGTCCATAGGAACCTTTCACATATAAAATAGAGTTTGCAGGCCTCATAGTATAGAGCAGCAGAAGCTTAGCAGATTGATATCCAGTTTAATGGGAAAAGACTCTGTATAACTTGTCACCTTTTCTCATTAACCTATATATTAATCTGTTCAACATGAAACCTGCAGACTCCATTTTTGGAGCAGACACCATTTTTATGTGGCAGGTATTGCTTTAGAAACATTTCTGCTCCCTAAATTTCTCCCATTGCAATCATCCCCCCAAAAAATGTCCTATTCATAAACGTTACTTTCATAAACTAATGACTTTACCTTGTAAAGGACATCTTTCAACAGATTTGTACCTATAAAACTGGCTGATCTGTTACATGTGCACTAGGCAGCTGAAGGCATCTGCGTTGGTCCCACATTCATATGTGTCCGCATTGCTGAGAAAAATGATGTTTAAATATATGCAAATTAGCCTCTAGGAGCAAAGGGGGCATTGCCGTTACACCTAGAGGCTGTGCTCTCTCTGTAACTGGCAAACCATCTGCACATTATTAACAGGGCCAGGCATGCGTGATTACAGGTTTTCACTGCCTGGTCCTGTCAATGAAAGTGTAGAACAGTTGAGAGAGCACAGCCTCTAGGAATAACAGCAATGCCCCCGTTGCTTCTAGAGGCTCATTTGAATATACTAAAACTTTATTTTTGTCAGCAATGTGGGCATATATGATCATGGGACCAACATAGATGTCTTCAGCTGCCAAGCGCACATGCAACAGGTCAGCCAGTTTCATAGGTACAAATGTTGGCAGATTACCTTTAATAATACATTTTACTTACAAGTGTTTGTAATTCTATATAAATCATGCAATCTTATTTATTGCTTTTCATATGTGACTGAGAAAGAATTTTGAAAGAAAAACGGCAGGAAAGCATAGTATTCTCATGTGCGCAGCTCAGATGACAAGTTACAATACTAACACTCTTTTTTCCCTCTGTGCTCACACTGACCAATAATCATTGAAGTCTTTGAAGAGACTCTGTTTAAGGTCTGCTGTTCAAAATGATCGTCTGATGAAAGGGATTGAAAGATGGGTTAAAGTAGACATTGAAAGGTTATTGTAGAGGGCACATTGTTCATACAATCCTCTTTTAATATGTGCGGTGTGCACCTGCGATAAGATGATTCATTAGATATGGTCTCACTTTGACAAGCTCCATCGTTCAACACCCAGGATGGTGATGGAACAATTCTACTCCAACCCTATAAATATGACAAGGTCAGCATCTTTTCTGGTTCTTGAATGGGAGGTAAAAAGGCTTCAGTTGTATCTTTGTTTACTATGTAAGAAGATAATGTAACTGAGGAAAATGTGTTCAATTTACCAAAACCTTGCAGAAAAAAATCAGCGGATGAGATTTACAGAAAAGTGTTATGAATAATGTTTATTGCCAAGATAAAAAAAAATATTATTGATTATTGTGTACATGCACATTATGATGTGTTGAATAGGTTACTTAATCAAGTTAATCAATTAAACTGTGTATATTGTCAACATGTTTAACTTAAGAGATACAGCAAATGAATAGAACATAGCCAACAGCCATTCTTTTTCTTTTTGTCTCACTGATATGCTAAGCTGAGCAATTTAGAAAATAAAAATTTATAGGGTCACTATTAGGGATGAGCGAACTTTTGAAAAGTTCGGTTCGGCGAATTTTATTGAAGTTCGGATTCGTACGAAGCGAACCTAAAACGAACCTTGCTATAACGGCTGAATAATTGCTGCAACAATAATGGGAGTCTGGTAGGGTATAGTTTCGTTTACTTGCAGTTGCTATTACAATGAAAAAAGTAGAAAAAATCAAAGTGACTTCAACAACGGCGACGCAAAATATACGCATATTTGAGAATTTAAACTAATACGTACGCTAATGCGAACATTCCTACTCAAGTAACGAACATACAGTGTAGCGTTGTCAAAGGTACGTTACTTAACTGAATATGTACGCATTAGCGTACAAATACACTGTGTCTGCGAACATTCCTACTCAAGTAACGAACATACAGTGTAGCATTGTTAAAAGTACGCTACTTAACGGAATACGTACGCATTAGCGTACAAATACACTGTGTCCGCGAACATTCCTACTCAAGTAACGAACATACAGTGTAGCGTTGTTAAAAGTACGCTATTTAACGGAATACGTACGCATTAGTGTACAAATACACTGTGTCTGCGAACATTCCTACTCAAGTAACGAACATACAGTGTAGCGTTGTTAAAAGTACGCTACTTAACGGAATATGTACGCATTAGCGTACATTCTCAATAAATATGCGTATATTTGGCGTCGCTGTTATTTTAACCAGATTCGTTACGAACTTTTGGGAAAGTTCGTAACGAATCTGGTTCGTTACGGTTCGGTTCGCTCATCCCTAGTCACTATCATGCCGACTCCTAATTCAAGGGTGCAGTCCCTAATTAATTTCATTTTTCTAAATGACCCAGTTTAGAGGGAATAGTGAAAATGAAATGAGGACTTCATCCTCAGCTCTGCATGTGATATCAGAACTATCCTACTGCTATCTGAGGCTGTTTGCACATCTTGTTTTGAGACTACACTTACTTATAAAGTGAAAAAACTTATCCCAATACATACCAGCCCAGAAGACTCATTTGGGTAAACCATGGACACATTGGAGAATATTTCCTATGTATACAGTATCTCCAATATGCAGAAAAATAAGACATCACAGAAGTTGCTATTTATGCTCTATGTTTGAAGTGTAAGGGTAAACTTTAAAGGAGTTTTAAGTTTTTTAAAGATTGATGACCTATCCTTAGGATAGGTTATCAATATCAGAACTGATGTAGACATACCCTTACAGTATGATTACATATCATTTGCAAGGTTATATTACACTTTTAGGAATAAGCTCAACATGTATTTATGGTTTGCAAGTATATGTTGAGTTTTTGAGAGATTAAGTCTTGACGAAAATGGGATCCTACTGGTTTCGCTATTTTCCTTTCTGCCAAATGCAAAAGAAACCTGACAGAAAAGTATATAACTGTAATGTAAAAAAAAATAAATAGAAAATTGCACATTAAAAGCGCATATGCATATGGAGAAAATTCCTCTGGGTCCATAATAATCAGTACTGCATCACTGTAACAGATTAATCAGTGCTTTCCAATCTGCAATATTAGGGATCACTATTATTCTTCCACTGAAAGTTAATAAAGTATTTCCAAAGGTCATGTGAACTCCTTGGTCTAATTCAGGTCCACAAAAATGTATTTATTTTCTTAAGATCTAGATAATAATTGACCCCAGGAGGTGAACGGCTTCGGGAGACTGGACATACTTTAGAGGAAGGCTGGGGATCTGCTAAGTCTCACATCCTGAAGAGGACATTATGGATCCATTTGTGAGTAAAAATATTTAGAGAAGTGTGTAAGTGCAGAAAACTACAAGCAAACTGTTGCACCCCTATTTCTGAATGCTCAGGCTAGAAAGAAATTGGCCTGTTAACTACCTTTTTGCAGCTGTGAGAACTATAAGGACTGGGAATTGAAAAAGCTATGTAAGATCTGCCAGTCCATG
>ONZH01005063.1:0-47876 GCA_900303285.1 Rhinella marina
TACACTCCCTAGCTTCATGTCTCAACTTACAGGGACACGTGGTAGAGGACTGTTGAAACCACAACAGTGCGAACAGCTGATCTCGTGGATTGCGGACAATGCTTCAAGTAATTTGTCCACCAGTCAGTCTTCCACGCAGTCCACCCACGTTACCCAAGGGAGCACTCCTATGGCTCCTCCACCTCAACCTCCTTCCCCCCAGTCTGCCCCCTCCCAGGAAAATTTGGAATGCGATCCGGTATACTCTCAGGAACCGTTTTCTGGACCCTTCCCAGAGTCACAAACCACTTCTCAGGTTGCTGCTGACCTCGTTCCCGATGCCCAAGTTTTCCAACTGTCACAGTCTGTGGGTGATGATGATGATGACAATGTTGACTTAGTGGAAGAAGTTTGTAAAGAGGTGTCGGACGATGAGGAGACACGGTTGTCAGACAGTGGTGAAGTTGTTGTTAGGGGAGGAATTCCGAGGAGGGAGCAGACTGAGGAATCGGAGGATGACGAGGTGACTGACCCAAGCTGGGTTGATATGCCGAGTGAAGACAGTGCTTCTGAGGCGGAGGCGAGTGCTGCACCAGAACAGGTTGTAAGAGGCAGTGGTGTGGCCAGAGGGAGAAGCAGGGCCAGAGCTGGTGCATCATCAGCAACTGTTTCACGTAGTGAAGCTCCCGTGGCGAGGCCTAGATGTTCGCAAGTCTGGAGGTTCTTTTAAAGAAAGTGAGGATGACCGACGGACTGTGGTGTGCAACCTGTGCCACACCAGGATCAGCAGGGGTGCCACCACTACTAGCCTAACCACCACCAGCATGCGCAGGCATATGAGTGCTAAACACCCCACTCAATGGAACCAAGGCCGTTCACCACCTCCTGCGTCACTCGCTGCCTCTGCTAGTCAACCCCTCGCGTCACTCGCTGCCTCTGCTAGTCAACCCCCTGCCCAGGACCCCGGCACGAGCGCCTCCCGCCGGAAAACCACACC
This sequence comes from Rhinella marina, assembly GCA_900303285.1. NCBI lineage: Eukaryota > Metazoa > Chordata > Amphibia > Anura > Bufonidae > Rhinella > Rhinella marina. The sequence continues at coordinate 977 of ONZH01005063.1, forward strand.
TTCGCCTCCACGATCCTCTACAGTGTCCACCAACGTGTCCCAGCGCAGCGTTCAGCTGTTTTTACAGCAGACGCTGGAGCGCAAGAGGAAATACAGTTCCACCCACCCACATGCCCAAGCCCTCAACGTCCACATCTCCAAATTGCTGAGCCTGGAGATGCTGCCCTATAGGCTGGTAGAGACCGAGGCCTTTCGAAATCTCATGGCCGTGGCTGCCCCTCGGTATTCCGTCCCCAGCCGCCACTATTTTTCCCGATGTGCCATCCCAGCCCTACACCAGCACGTGTCACAGAACATCATCCATGCCCTGACCAACGCTGTTTCTGAGAAGGTCCCCCTAACCACGGACAAGTGGACAAGTGCTGCCGGGCAGGGACACTATATCTCACTGACGGCACATTGGGTTAACTTGGTGGAGGCTGGGACCGAGAATGACCCTGGGGCCGCTCATGTACTGCCCACACCGAGGATTGCGGGGCCTACCTCGGTCACGGTCTCTCAGACGTACTATGCCTCCTCCTCCGACCCCTCCTCCTCCACCGAATTACCATCCGTGGGCACGGCGCCTTCAGTCAGTAGCTCTAGGCGCAGCAGCAGTGCCGTGGGTAAGCGCCAACAGGCGGTGCTCAAACTGCTGAGCTTAGGTGACAAAAGGCACACCGCCCAAGAGCTGTTACTGGGCATCACGGCGCAGACCGATGTGTGGCTGGCACCGCTGAACCTCAAGCCAGGCATGGTTGTGTGTGACAACGGGCGTAACCTGGTGGCGGCTCTGCAACTCGGCAGACTGACACATGTGCCATGCCTGGCCCACGTGTTCAATCTAATAGTTCAGCGGTTCCTCAAGACATACCCCAATCTGTCTGACTTGCTCACCAAGGTGCGCCGCATCGGTGCGCATTTCCGCAAGTCGACCACAGATGCTGCCACTCTCAGGGCAGCGCAGCGCCGCCTACAACTGCCCACTCACCGACTGTTGTGCGACGTGCCCACGAGATGGAATTCAACATTAAACATGTTATCCAGAGTTTACCAGCAGCACAGAGCGATTGTAGACTGCCAGATGTCATCTTCCACCAGAACTGGTAGTCAGGTCTCTCAGATTCCTCAAGTCTACAATGAGGAGTGGAGGTGGATGTCTGATATCTGCCAGGTGTTGAGCAACTTTGAGGAGTCAACACAGATGGTTAGCAGCGATGCCGCCATTATCAGCCTCACCATCCCGCTGCTTTGCCTGTTGAAAAAATCACTGCTCTGCATCAAGTCGGATGCTTTGCGCTTGTCACAAGAGACGGTGGAGGAAGATACGTCGCTTGATAGCCAGAGCACCCTCCGGTCTGTTTCTCAGCGCGTATCGGAGGAGGGGGATGAGGATGAGGAGGAAGAGGAGGAGAATGTTGGCGAGACAGTAGAGGGTACCAGTGCTCAGTCCTTAACTCTTGAGCGTGTATGGGCTGAAGAGGAGGACTTGGAGGAGGAGGAGGAGGAGGAGGAGGAAATGGAGAGTCAGGTCAGTGAGGAGAGGGAATTCTTGTGTGTTGGGACTCTGGCGCACATGGCAGACTTCATGTTAGGCTGCCTATCCCGTGACCCTCGCGTTAGAAGAATTTTTTCCAACACCGATTACTGGGTGTTCACTCTCCTGGACCCACGGTACAAGCAGAACCTTTCCACTCTCATCCCTGCAGAGGAAAGGAGTATTAGAGTAAATAGATATCAACAGGCCCTGGTGCACAAGCTGAAACAATTCTTCCCATCTGACGCCGCTAGCGGCAGAGGGCAATGGTTCTGTGGGGCCAAGTAGAGGGGAGAGGAGCCGAGCAGGCAGCTTGTCCAGCACTGGCAGGGGAACGCTCTCCAAGGCCTTTGCCAGTTTTATGTCACCCCAGCAAGACACTGTCACCTGTCCCCTTGTCTAGGCAGAGTAGGGGGGAGCTGTACAGAAAGATGGTGAGGGAGTACCTAGCTGACCATACTAACGTCTGTAGCGATCACTCTGCTCCATACAACTACTGGGTTTCAAAGCTGGACACGTGGCCTGAACTGGCACTGTACGCCTTGGAGGTGCTGGCCTGCCCTGCCGCTAGCGTTCTGTCAGAGCGGGTATTCAGTGCAGCTGGTGGCGTCATCACCGATAAGCGTACACGCCTGTCAACTGACAGCGCTGACAGGCTGACGCTTATTAAAATGAACAAAGCCTGGATTTCACCGGAATTTCAAATCTCCTCCGGGGAAAGCAGCTAAAGATTTAAATAACTTATGTATCCGATTCCTCTTCTTCTACTCCTCTTCTCTACTCCTCCTCCTCCTCCATATCGTCTTTGCCTAACGCTGACCAAAAAACGCCATTTTTTTAGAAGTCCAACTGGCACTCTTTTAGCACAATTTTCAGGAGGGCCCCCTACAGGCCCTCTATTCAAACAATTTTTCCAGAGGTCCACCTACAGGCCCTCTATTCAAACAATTTTTCCAGAGGTCCACCTACAGGCCCTCTCTTCAAACAATTTTTCAGGAGGGCCCCCTACAGGCCCTCTATTCAAACATTTTTCCAGAGGTCCACCTACAGGCCCTCTTTTCAAACAATTTTTTCAGGAGGGCCCCCTACAGGCCCTCTATTCAAACAATTTTTCCAGAGGTCCACCTACAGGCCCTCTATTCAAACAATTTTTCCAGAGGTCACCTACAGGCCCTCTCTCAACAATTTTCGGGAGGCCCCCTACAGGCCCTCTATTCAAAAAAAATTTTCCAGAGGTCCACCTACAGGCCCTCTCTCCAATTCCAGTTCCAAGTTTTATTTGCGCATACTGCATAAATTTTTATTTTTGGGATAGGTGTGAAAAATAATATTACTTGCGAATCTATATTGCCCAACATTGGATACGGTAGCAAGTAGAAGACCAAACACATGCTGCTCACAGGGTTCCGCAAATTCCTGGTCCACCCGCAAATTCCTTGTCCACAATGTCAAGGAGGACGAAGTTCTGTGGATGAGCAACAAGTCCTTCTGTACTGAAATCGCCGACAAAGTCTCCATCTAAGAACCTACAGACCATTGTGGAGAGAGCGGCACAGCTCGCCATCAAAGTGAGGAACCGCAACGCCAGACTATGCAGAGAAGATCACGAATAAATATCTCTGTGGTTATTTTTGCTAAATAAAAGTTAAATAAACCCCCAAAAAATTCATCTGTTCCTGTGCCTGATCCACCCAAGTTGAATCTGTCCCATCATGAGAAAGTCCCCCCAAGGAGTCCCCACTGTAACTTGCTTCCCATACAACTACCTCACCCCCCGACACCTGTGTCTCGCCATTGTCCACCACCTCCTCAGACAACACTGGTAAATCCACACTGTCAGCACACGGAAACAGCAAAAGGTCTTGCGAATTGGGGCAGAGAATGTTCTGGGCTAGCACATGAGAGAAGGGGTGACTATGGGGTTCCAGGGAGTACATGACCACATGCAATATCCATTTAAAAGTCATGCCACACTTGATCGAGCTCATAATTGACAATTGTACCGGTTGATGCTAAATTTTTAAGTTGGGGTTCTGCGTCGTCATTCTAACTCCATCCGGCTGTTGTCACCACGACACACGCTAGCCCCAGGGGGCACTCCCCTGGCTCTTCCAGCTCAACCTCCTTCCCCCCAGCCTGCGCCCCCACCTACAGGCCCTCTCTCCAATTCCAGTTCCAAGTTTTATTTGCGCATACTGCATACATTTTTATTTTTGGGATAGGTGTGAAAAATAATATTACTTGCGAATCTATATTGCCCAACATTGGATACGGTAGCAAGTAGAAGACCAAACACATGCTGCTCACAGGGTTCTGCAAATTCCTGGTCCACCCGCAAATTCCTTGTCCACAATGTCAAGGAGGACGAGGTTCTGTGGATGAGCAACAAGTCCTTCTGTGCTGAAATCGCCGACAAAGTCTCCATCTAAGAACCTACAGACCATTGTGGAGAGAGCGGCCACAGCTCGCCATCAAAGTGAGGAACCCCAACGCCAGACTGCGCAGAGAAGATAACGAATAAATATCTCTGTGGTTATTTTTGCTAAATAAAAGTTAAATAAACCCCCCCAAAAATTTGTCTGTTCCTGTGCCTGATCCACCCAAGTTGAATCTGTCCCATCATGAGAAAGTCCCCCCCAAGGAGTCCCCACTGTAACTTGCTTCCCATACAACTACCTCACCCCCCGACACCTGTGTCTCGCCATTGTCCACCACCTCCTCAGACAACACTGGTAAATCCACACTGTCAGCACACGGAAACAGCAAAAGGTCTTGCGAATTGGGGCAGAGAATGTTCTGGGCTAGCACATCAGAGAAGGGGTGACTATGGGGTTCCAGGGAGTACGTGACCACATGCAATATCCATTTAAAAGTCATGCCACACTTGATCGAGCTCATAATTGACAATTGTACCGGTTGATGCTAAATTTTTAAGTTGGGGTCCTGCGTCGTCATTCTAACTCCATCCGGCTGTTGTCACCACCACACACGCTAGCCAATGGGGCACTCCTCCGGCTCTTCAAGCTCAACCTCCTTCCCCCCAGCCTGCCCCCCACCTACAGGCCCTCTCTCCAAACAATTTACGTCTTTGTCCTATCTTTCTCTCTCTCCAAACCATTTTTCCGGATAGCTGCCATATACGGTTTTAAACTGAGTAGTATACATACCACAGTTGATCAATCTCATAATTTACGACTGTACCGGTTGATGCTAAATTTTTAAGTTGGGGTCCTGCGTCGTCATTCTAAATACATCCGGCTGTTGTCACCACCACACACGCTAGCCCAGGGGGCACTCCTCTGGCTCTTCCAGCGAAACCTCCTTCCCCCCACCTACAGGCCCTCTCTCCATACTATTTACCCGGATAGGGGACGTATTAGATTTTGTACTGATGTTTTTTGTTTTTCTTCTTTTAATTGCCTCCTGACCTGTGATAGGCAGAGCATGGACACTCCCCTGGCCAGAGCAAGCTCTTTTTCCGTTTTCCGTGTTCGAAAAATCCATTAAATATAGAGTCCCAAGATAGGGGACGTATACGGTATTAAACTGAGAAGAATCGATACCATACGGGTTAAAGCAACAGTTTTTCCAAATCCATTCCGGCTGTTGTCACCACCACACACGCTAGCCCAGGGGGCACTCCTCTGGCTCTTCCAGCGAAACCTTATTCCCCCCCACCTACAGGCCCTCTCTCCAAACAATTTTCCCGGGTAGGGGTACGTATTAGATATTGTACTGATTTTGAATTGCCTCCTGCAATAGATGGGAATCGAACCCAGATCAACTGCATGAGCAGTGGTGTCACCTGCAGGCGGTGATGGACCTTCGTTGCTCCTAGTTGGGTGCTTCCCTAACATGTGATGGGTATTTGCCTCGCCTTTCTTGGTCTGGGTGAGCACAATTGCAATGAGGGTAACCACCAGGCTGTTGCCTGAGAATTTGGGGTAATGGTGGGATTAGGCAGCCTCAGAGGCATCCATGCATGCTGCCCCTGCTGTTTCCTGTCCATTTCTGTGGTGTTTCCATCATTTTCTGAGGTTTCCAGGTTTTCACCCAGCCTTCCCTAGGCAGAGCCTTGGTCCCCCGCAAAAATGCTCGAGTCTCCCATTGACTTCAATGGGGTTCGTTATTTGAAACGAGCACCCGAGCATCGGGAAAAGTTCGACTCGAATAACGAGCACCCGAGCATTTTAGTGCTCGCTCATCTCTAGTCCTGACCAAGATTTCGCCTCCAGTAGAAAAGGATATAATCCCACCAAGACTGGGCCCTCTCTTGCCCTGGACCACATAGCAGTTGCATTGTCTGCCACTATGGTAATTAAGCCCCTTTCTGTCTGGGATTACATTCTACTCTATGTTTTGTCGGCAATATATATGCGTTTTCTGAGGGGGTACTCTTTCTCATTATAGAGAGTGCCTAGTATGCATACTACATGTTTGGAGGATTGTAGGCTAGGCAATGTCCTGCTAGGTTTCTGGGAAAGATATTCAAATTAGCTTTCCTAAGGCTATCTGATGCCAATAGATGGAAAATGTGCTAGTTTTCATATATTTTTCCAAGAAATCCAGAGGAATGTTGTTTGGCTTATGATACCCTTGATGCATACCTGGTGCCCTGTATAAGAACAAATGGTACCCAAACGAAAATCTGTCAGGCAGCCAAGCAAAGTTTTGTTGCTCTGCTCTATAAGAGGGTAGCTACTGAGAAAGAGCTAAATTCCTGGTGTGAGATACATAGTGTTTTTTTTTATTTTGCAAAGGAGGGTAGCTTGAATGCTTTTGCTTTTTTTCCAGAAAAGCATAATGAGGGGCCACAATCACAGCAATAGATAAAGGATGCCATAATGAAAAAGCACTGATTAAACAGTTTTAAAGGGAACCTGTATGTGGTGCCCATACTGACGGCATTATAAAGTACAGACACGTGAGTTGATTTCAGCGGTCTGTCATTTATCAGTTAAAAGTAAATGGTTGCCGAGAACCAACATCACAATTATTGCAGACTGGGCCTGGAAAAAAGTCACGGCCACCCGAAAAGAGTCATGGTTATTCATAAATTTCTGCTCTCCCTGTCACCTGCTGATGATTGACAGGCTTCTATCTAGTTTTCTCCCTTTCTCTCTAGGAGAGAACTGCCAGTCATCAGCAGATGGGTGAGAGTGCAGGACATTATGAATAACCATGACTCTTCTCAGGTAGATTTGACTCTTTTCCAGACCCAGGCTGTAATGATTATGATGCTGGTTCTTGGCAACCACTTACTTTTAGCTCATGAGTGACACACCGCTGAAAACAGCACTACTGTCACTATTTTATGCTGCCCTCAGTGAGGTCAGCAATGGTTGAACAGTTTGAGGCTGCCACCAAACAGGAAAAAGGGGTTAAATTGTTCTATGAAGCACAAGGAGGTGTGCATAGATACTAGAGATGAGTAAATCAATTATATCAATTTGTAATTCATTCTGCATTTTCCCAAAATGTGGATTCTGACAAATTCAAATATTGTAAAATTAATCTCCGGCACATCAAGAGAAAGAGCCACATGTAAAAAACAAATACACCTTAGCTCTCTTTCTAAAATAATTTTAAAAAAGAAATTTTACAACTAGAGTGTAGCTTGTAATCATTGCCCTTTTAAACAGACTTGATAGTATAGCAGCTAAGCCAGCCTCACATCTGCAAATAGAATAATCTCTAGAATGTATATTTATTAGTGTTGAGCAAATCGTCACGATTCGCCGCAAAGCCAGAATTTCCTCGTTCTTCATGGTAGGGAATCGATTTAACCTGAAATAGTGTAAAAACATTTAAAAATTATACTCCATTTGCTTGAGACAATCCGGCTGCAGCCATCTTGCTTGAAGATCTCGCAAAGTATGATTTTTTATTTTTTTTGTAAATTTTACACTCTATTATTTATATCAGATGCCACAATCATGTATGAACGCGGCATCTGAAAGGGTACAATGACGGGGAATAGCGCAATCACCACTCCTTGTCATTGCACCCACTACTTACAAAGAAAAGTGAATTTTTTTGTAAAATTTGAAAAGCAGCTGAATCAAACTTTTCATAAATACGCTTATCTCTAATATTTATACTTATCTCCTTGTGTGTCATAGATCAATTCTCTCCACTAAGGTTTGGGTGGTAGCCTCAATCTGGTCAATCAGTACTTTTTAATAATAACATTTTTTATCTACTACTGTGCTTGCATCCCTCACATAATGCTTCTCTGGAAAACAGACATTCTAGCTAGTCTCCTTTGCAAAAACAAAGGAATTTTGACTGTCTCATACCAGGACTCCAGCTGTTTTTGGGGAACTACCCTTTAACAGATGAGCCATGAAACTCTGCTTTGCTGCCTGAGAGGCCTCAGTTAGGGTACTATTTTTTCTTATAAAGGGCGTCAAGGTTGCATGAGGAGTATTGTAAGCCAGTCAATGTTCTGGGTTTCTGGGAAAAATATACGAAAATGAGCACATCTTCCTTCTGCTGGCATAGGTTTTAAAATAAATTTGAATTGATCTTTTTTCAAAATTTCGGGGAATCAGATCCAAAACAATTTTCAACAAATTCACTCATCTTTAATCCATATTTACACTTACATTGTGTCATTCACTGGTCAGTTTATAAAAAATGAAACATTCCTTTTAGACAGGTTTTACAGAGCTGTAATATTTTCACATTTTAGTGTCAGTATAATGAGTATTATGACCATGATGCCTGGATGTCCCAGGATGGTTCAACTGGACTAGACTTGGATCACCACATGATCTCTAGGAAGACTAGGTTTGTGGCTATAATATGTGTGTTAAAATGTGGCCGTGTTAAACCCATATGAAAATGTTCTTAGTTAGAGCAATTATTAGAAAAGGGAAATAAAGAAGTGTCTAGTTAATAAAAAACTTTGGCAGCAATTGAAAATGTAATAAAATAGCAAAAGAAGAGACACTTACTACTTTTTTCCGCAGCTTCAGCATTGACATACCCAACGCACTTCTTCAATGCTGCAGTCAATCACTGGGCTCATCAGTGACGGCATGTATAATGTGATTGGCAGTCAGTGATTAGCTGCATGGTGACCTGTGTGCACAGAACATCACCTCTTCAGCCTGGAAGATGGCGTGAAGCGCGAAGCTGCAGGGGAAAAATTTACTCATTTATAGCTGCTGACCAAGTTTGTACTTAAATCAGACAACCCCTTTAACATTTCAAATGTAATATTACATGTAAGTAGCAATACATAGCATGTTATAATAAGCTCCGACAAATCAAACTTTGAAGATTCACTTGCAACCGTCTGGTAAACTCTTAAAGATCATAGTAAGAGTGCGATTAGGGCATTGATCCTTCTAATAAAATAAAAAGGCTAATAAGGTTATTCATCTGGATTTACTTATCTTACTAATAAGTACACGAATAATAAACATGAAAGGTTAAATTGCAAATCAGGAATGAAAGAGATTATCTGTCCTTCAGAAACTGCTAGGTTTTCCGACAGGTTTTAAGCAGCTGCATTTAATTATTATCACTCACACTTTGTTTAATCCCTCATTTCCTTCTGATCTCATAGTATGTCAAGTGAAAAAGCAAACTTTTTCAAAGTACTGTATGCTGCCATTGAATTAATGAAGCACTTTGAGAAATTATCGCTGGTAGCATTTTTAAAAGAAGAAATAAATTACCAAATTAACATTTCTAGCATATGATGTCTCTGATGCGGCTGGGTGTCATATTATGACACTGACACAAATAACGGTATCTGTTCAGTGCTAATGGCATTGCTTGTTTGGCTGGATTACAAACAGCTCTTTTAAAAAAAGACACATTAAACAGCGTTGCTTTTTATCAAAATTACAAAAATATATAACACTAGATAAAAAAATAAAAAATAAAATGTATCTGTCATAAAAATAATCAATTGTGGCACAATACCAGATATAAATTTAAATGTTTGAATAATGTTATGAGCTTATAGTGAAATGCCATCTTTTATTGTCAAAACTTGTACGCCTTTTGATCACTGCCTGGACAAGATGCTTAAAAGAAAACAAAAAAGGTTTATTGATAATTACGCTAAAACTGGTTTATTCAGGCACAGAAAGTATTTGAACAGTGGGGACCTGACCAATGTGTAACACGAGGAGAACACATATAAATACCGTCATTAACCACCAAGTCACTTTGTTTTTTTTTCTTTTGGTGAGATTGGCTGGTTACTTTGTCATGATACCATACCCTTTGACATTCTACATGGCTTTGGGTTGCTTTTTTAACCATACATTGTCCACCTGATGGGTGGGGCAGCACTGATTGAGCACAATTACACATCATATCTGTGCCATATATATTCCGACAGTGCCTATGCCATTATGCCATTTTTTGGACATTCATTTCATAAGGCATCGGCCTGTCCTTTTTAGCCATTCATTGTCTATGTGACTGTCCCCCTATTATTTATGACATGGATAGATTGCTCACTATCCATGCTGTACATTATCGTTGGCAACCTGACGTCTGATGTGAATTCTTCCCTTCCTCCTTACATTTATTCTCATTGATGTAGACGTTGTCCCAGTTGAGATGACTGTCTTATGGGTACAGAGCAATCGATTCGCTGGGTTGCTCTGTATTGTTTCTTTATTGTAATTGTGTCTTTATTGTAACTTGTATCTCCTCACATATTACAAATTCTGATAGTCGGTCCACTGTTCGCACGCCGCCATATTCCCTTATACTTACCTCCAGCGGTACCCTCGCTTCTATTAGCTGGCTGGCTGTGTAGGAGGCGCGGATACTACCAGCATTACGTTTCTCCCCACCTCTCCACGGCCCCTGTGCACTGGGGCCCCGCCTACCTGGGAAGAGCTTTCCTCATTTAAAGAGCCAAGTCGGGCAGCCTCCTCATGGCCATTCTAGCGCCGACGCCGCCGTGTCACCACCAGAGGCGGTTGGCGCTCTATGTGTTTGTGTGTCCGGTGTTTGTCCTCTATATGTGTTGCCCAAGCTCCTGATGAACCAAAAATAATTTGAAGAAACGAGTAGAGCGATAGGGACTGAGTGACAGGGCTAGGCATGGCTGTTACCATACAGCCCATTATACCATGAGCGCTAGGTCGTCCTTTCTTTTTTCAGCTGGACTTTGGGGCTCAACTATTGTGGCGTATTAATGAGCACTACTGCTCTTGGCTCCACACCCCAAGTGTCCAGATCAATCCTTTTCATTGCAGGGCTCTTGTTTGCACACTATACCCCACCCTGGGGTGGTCAGCTTGTATCATTGGCTGCCATTTAGTGTATCCTACCAAAATATACCCTGGATGTTGTGGTGTGTGTGCTATATGGTACTTTTCCTACTTGAACTTGAAAGTCAGGGACATGCATGTGATCACGACGGTATTTATATTTAAAGATATTTTATTGGAGCATATCAAAAAGTACATGTTAACATACATATATAAACAGTAAATGTGGTGGGGATATTTTCTATGTTGTTCCCAAGGCAGCCAGGTTTTTGCAAATTTTTGGTAGTTTCCCATCTCCCAAGCAGCAATCTGTTCCATTCGGTATACATCATCACATTTCTGAAGCCAAAGGGCCTTAGGGGGTCTGACAGTTTGTTTCCAATAGGTTGCAATCAGTATCCTTGCCGATGCAAGAAGGGAGGAAAGCATCCTATTGCTCAAGGGGCATTTAGTGTTACCTTCTAAAAGGCTTAGCAGACATACCTTGGGATTTAGCGGAAATGTAGAGCCTATGACATGTGAGATTGTCTGACAAACTTCCTCCCAGAATATTTTAATTACAGGGCATTCCCACCAGATGTGTATGAAAGTGCCAGTAGCTGTTCTATATCTCCAGCAGGAAGCGTCTACATTGGGAAATAGAAGATGTAATTTCTGAGGTGTATAGTACCACCTGGTCATAACCTTATAATAGTTTTCTTGTAGTCTTACACAGGTCGAAATGCGTGGAGTATAACTCAGCAGCCTAGACCTTTCTGTGTTAGTAAATGTGAGATGCAAATCCTCTTCCCACTTAGAGAGAAAACTGAACTGCTTGGGTGTATTGTCTGCCACTAGAGAAGCGTATATTGATGACAGTTTGCCCTTAGGTTCTCTATTAACCAAAGCCATGGCTTCAAATGCTGTTGTTTGAGAGCAGATTTCCCTTTGAGGCAGCTTCATTACATATTGAGCTATACGGAGAAGGTGTAGAGTGGAAAGGGTTTGTAGGGCTTGATGTTTAGTCCAGTCCTTGGGCAGTGATAGATTACTATCTAAAAGGTCAGCCAAGGGAAGGTGTATTGATTTGTGCGTTTCGGTCAGAGATGCACGAAACAGAACTGAGGAGTTCCAAAAAATATCCCGGATTCTCAACGTCGGGGAGAGAGGAAGAGACAGCGAGTGCCATGTTTTAATGATATTCTTCGTGACAGGATTCGTTATCCCTCTAATAGCTGAATTTTCGCTATTTTCTAAAAACAGCAAAGAACGCAGAGGGGTGACGGACACACTGCTTTCTGCCTGTAAATCAAGTCTATTATTGGGAAATCTCAGCCAGTCTAGGCATCTCTGACCTATGATAGATCTGTAATAAAGCTGAAAATCAGGAAAACCTATCCCTCCTTTCTTTGGCGGTTGTATCAATAAAGAGTGGGGCAGACGGGGTCTAGCATTATTCCAAAGGAATTTAGTCATTATTCTACGAAGGCGAGTGAAAAACTCTACCGGGATAGGGATTGGCAGGGCCTGCAGTATATATAGAACTTTGGGTGTTATGACGGTTTTTATAAGCACCCGTCTGCCAAACCAAGAGGGGAAAGATATATCCCAAGATTCAATTAGTTGAACCAACGTCTTGGGTAGGTTTTTAAAATTTTCCGCGTATAACAGATCCAGTTTAGCTGTTAGGTTGATGCCAAGAAATTTTATTGACCCACTTGACCACTGATATGGGGAGTTCATTGCTAGTTCATATTGTTCTAGCGGGTCTAGTGTCACATTCAACACTTGGGATTTAGTTGGGTTTATCAGAAAGTTAGATATTTCACCAAACAGCAATAGAATAGATTGTATCGCTGGGAGCGCTTGACGTGGGTTGGTGACAATAAGAAGTAAGTCATCGGCAAAGGCCGCTGCTTGGTGATGGATATCGCCAATCTGTATGCCCTGGATTCTGTTGTCTTGCCTAATGTGTTGCAAAAGTGTTTCAATTACTAACACAAATAATAGCGGGGAGAGAGGGCAGCATTGTCGAGTTCCATTATTTATGTGGAACGGAGGAGAGAGGGTGGAGTTAACCAATACCCTTGCTGTGGGACTGTGATACATGGCCATAATAGCCTTGATGAGGGACGGAGGGAAAAGAAATTTATCTAACACTTTGGTCATAAAAAGCCAATCAACTCTGTCAAATGCCTTTTCCGCATCAGTGCCTAAAAGAATTAATGGAAGCTGTTTTGTACGGGCATGATGTATGAGATGGAGAAGGCGAATGGTGTTCATGCGGCCCTCTCTCCCCGCTACGAACCCCACTTGCTCCACGTTGACAAGACCAGGAAGGAGAGGTTGCAGTCGTAGTGCTATCATCTTAGCGTATAGCTTGAGGTCTACATTTAATAGTGAGATCGGACGGTAGCTTGCGCATGCTGTCCGATCTTTTCCCTCTTTAGGGATAATAGTCACTGTTGCATGTAACATTTGTGGTGGGAGCGGATGTCCCGACAGCGTGTTATTGCAAACAATCAATAATCGTGGAAGCAAAGTCTCCTGAAAGGTCTTATAATAGAGAAGCGGCAAACCATCTGGGCCTGGGCTTTTGTGGAGTGGAGTACTTCTAACTGCTGAAGCAAGTTCAGATAAGGAAAAAGGCCTCGATAAGGTTTCTATCTGATCAGTGGTCAAGTGGGGCAATTGCAAAGGCCGTAGCCAGTCATCAATCCGTACTGCCCTCTGGGATTTGTTTTGAGGGTCTTCTGTCTGTCTAAGATTGTATAGATGGTGATAGAATTCGCTAAAGCGAGCTGCTATCAGTTTAGTGGTCTGAAGTTGTTGTGCTGTGGTGGACGTAATAGAACGTATATATGAACGTGCCTTGCGCTTTTTAAGGAGGGAAAGCATAAATTTAGACGCTTTGTCCCCGTGTGCATAATACTTATATCTTGCAGAGAGATACAGTTTTGCCGATTTATAATTTAATAAGTTCTTCAGTTCAGATCTATACCGCGTCAATTGATCCAAAACCTCTTGGGTCAGAAGACGCTTGTGTAGTAGCTCCAGGTCCTGGATTTTCTTTAGTAATCTCTCTACCTCCTCCTCTCTTTTCTTTTTAACATGCGTGCCTAGTGAGATAAAATGACCATGGATAACCGCCTTGTGGGCCTCCCAAAGTATTCCCGCCGACCGAAGGAGACTCATTTTCAGAGAAATACCTGGTCATATGTAACTTCATGTCCTGAACATGTTTAGAGTTCCTGAGGAGAGTCTCGTTTAATCTCCAGTTGAATTCAGTTTTCTGGGGAGACCCACAAGCCCGACCTCCACCAGAACCGGAGCATGATCTGAAAAGAGGAGACTATCAATAGATGCCTTATGACAGGAGGACAATAATCGAGGAGAGGCAAAGATATAGTCCACTCTTTGATAGGACTTATGGGCCGTACAGTAAAACGTGAAGTCTTTTGTAGTAAGATGCATAGAGCGCCAGACATCTGTCAGACCAGAGTCTGCTAAATCTCTTCTAGTTTTCCTCAATGCCGCCTGGGAGAGGGAAGACAAACCAGAGGAACTGTCTAGATCCGGGTGCAACACTAAATTAAAGTTGCCTCCTAGTATTATAACACCCTCAGCAAAGGTTCGGAATATCTCTAGAACCTTGGAGATCCAAAACTGTTGGGCTGTGTTGGGCGCATAGATATTTCCTAGGGTGTATTGTTGATTGCCTATAGTGCCTTTAATAAAGACATATCTGCCCTCTTTATCTACCTGGGTTGAACGCACCTCCAATGGTAGATCCTTGTGTACAGCAATGGATGTACCTTTTGAGGCTGATCCTGGGGTAAGGCTATGAAACCACTGATTATAAACTGTCCTAGATAAATTAGGGACATGATTAGCCCTAAAGTGAGTTTCTTGTAGGAGAGCTATCTTAACTCGTTTTTTGTGAAGAAAGCGTATAATTTGTGATCTCTTGGAAGGTGCATTCAACCCACGCACATTATACGAGCAGATCGTTGCCGTAGCCATCAGAGCAGATTAGGAATCGAGAAAAGCTCTTAAAGGCACATGTACCATATCCTGTGTAGGAAGTGAGAAGCGTCATGTAATGGCATAAAGCATAGAAAACATCAAAAGTAAAAACAATATGAACCTGAGCCCAAAAAGTAGGCCAATAGGTATCACATATATTAGTGTGATACGCCAGTAAGAGGGGGAGAATAGCCCCAAAAGCGACCAAGGAGTGAAGGCCGGGTCTGATAGTTACCCACAATAATAGAAGATAAGTCCACATTCTATCTATCATAAGACAGCAGTTTCTCTTTATCAGAGCATACGTGGAAAAGACGTAAGGAACGTTACAGAGGCAGGCCAGAGGTCTGCAAGTAAAGCTGATAAAAAGGAGAGGGACAGTGCAGAGCAGAAATGAGACATCCTGTTAGGGTTGAGGAGAAGATATACGCTAGAGCAATAATAATATCGTGTATAAAAGAAAGTACTATCATAACCTTATTGAGGAAAGAAAAGGAGAAATCAGGTCACATGTCTGGAGCAAAAGCCAGGTATTGTGTCAATTACGTGAGAGCGACAGTGACATCCCTGAGACCAGCCACTGTAAAACCGTATTGGGCATAATTGTAAAGGAGGAGAAGTAGATGAAAATGCAGAGCAGAAAATATGAAAGAAAAGATATTGGTTGTAAGAACAAGAAAAAACAAAACAAAACGGTGTTGTGGACCTATTCAAAGGGCCACCATATTTAACAAAGGGTGTAAACCGCCGATGAATCAGCAATCCATCAGCATTATCAAATGCCATAGTAAGACATGAATATCTTATACCATCCTCCCATGCTTCATACGTGTAGAGGCCAATGTGTGAGGGAGGTTCTGGCAAGCTATATTAAGAACTTTCCAGAGGAGAGAAATAAAAGAAAAGAAAAAGCATAGTAAGCAAAATGTCACTCATCCATCCGGATCTACTTGGAGCCGTTTAGGTGTCAGCTTGTCTATTCTGCGTCGCTGGCGTTGCTGCCTTGCGGAATATGAGGGGGTCCACTGGGAGACGAACGGTAACGGAGGTAAGTCCGCCAGGTCTTGTGCGATATTCCAGTCGGGAATGTCCATAGAGGTCAGCTCCAACGCCTCACATACTTTTTGGATATCCACGTGAGACCGGACAATCAGTTTCCGTCCGGGATTATTGATCAGCAGACCGAAAGGGTGTAGCCATCGGTATGTGATAGATCTCCCTCTCAAAGCTTCCAGGAGAGGTTTTAATAGGCGCCTTTTCTGCAATGTCATCGGCGACAAGTCCTGGAATATTTGTATGCGGTGTCCAGCAAATTCAAATGAAGGAGCGGCCCGCGCTGCTTGGAGTATTGCCTCTTTAGCCTGAAAGTGTACCAGACGGCATATTACATCTCTGGGGGGCTCATTTTGTCTGGGCACAGGGCGAAGGGCTCTATGAGCTCTATCCATGGTAAGGTCATGAGTGGCATCAGGACCCAGCATAAGAGCAAACAGCTCAGACAGTGTCGTCATTAAAGCCTCTGGCGCTACAGATTCTGGCAGGCCTTTAAGACGCAGATTGTTTCTGCGCCTGCGGTTGTCCTGGTCTTCGGCCAGATTATATAAATGGTTAACATGCGCTTGAGCGTTATCTAGGCTAGTGGTAACGGCCTGGCCGAAGTCCACTATGGCGCCTTGATTTACCTCCATAGTGTCCACACAGTCTGTGATCTGCTTCATATCTTGTTTGATCTCCTGGAGATCTCTGCAGAGCGGCTCCAAGGCTTCTGAGATCAAGGATTTCATAAAAGCTCTGGAGACAGGGAGCCTATCTTGTAGGTTGGTGTCTTCTACCTCGCTGTCCCTGTCTATATCCGAGTCGGCCGAGAGTTCTCGTGAAGGAGGGGCTTCTTCCTCCCGCGCCAGCTTGCCGCTGGCTCTGAGCGTCGCAGGCCCAGTTTTTCTCATGAATTTATCCATGTCACCAGTTCCAGGAATGGATTTTTGTAGTCCAGGGGTGTTCTTGGTTTTATCCTTGCTAGGTTTTCCCATCATGGGAGCGTGGATGTTGCTTTATATCCCGGTCTTCACTCGGTCAGGAGCAGAGCTCACAGAGACATGAGTGCTCGGCTCTGCGGCTAGGCTCCGCCTCATCACAACGGTATTTATATGTGTTCACCTCGTGTTACACATTGGTCAGGTCCCCACTGTTCAAGTAGTTTCTGTGCCTGAATAAACCACTTTTGTGTTCTCCTTCCAGTTTTTAGCGTAATTATAAATAAACCTTTTTTGTTTTCTTTTAAGTGTCTTGTTCAGGCAGTGTTCAATTTTCGATTTGGCAGATGTCAACCTTACTATCTTTGACAGTGATTTGTTTTCAAAACCTGTATGCCCCATAATATAACCATTCTGAAGCAGCTTTATTTATGACTTGGCAGTGTACTGTTTCATACCATTTGACAAAGGGAATAGTAATGTTAAGTGGTCAATTTATTCCTTTAGGAGGTTCAACAGATGAACATAAGAGTCTAAGAAAAGATTATTCATAATTTATATTTTATGCAAATTAAAATTACAGACATATCAGGAGAGCTGACAAGTCATCTTTAAATCAATATAGATGACTGTTGCAATGTGTGTAGAAGACTTTATTTTCTCCTATTCAGAAAGCATCTGGTTTCTGTATTTTTACTGACAAGAAATTATCTGAAAATTGTACTAAAGCAGACCTCAAGCCTATGTACTGTATGAATTCAGCCAAAGCCACATTCGACATGCTTAATGTTTATTCTCTATGATTGGGATGGGAATGCCCATGTTATATGACATGCAATGGTCTAAACCTCTACACCTCATTTTGCTCTTGAATTTTGCATCAATTTATTTTGAAAAGCCCCTTTATTCCTCTTAAAATCATGTCTCATCAGAGCTCACAGTCTGGTCTCAATTCTACATTTAAAATTGAAACAAATGTTGATGTGAATCCACTATGAAAATAATGTTTTTGGGCTACTCCTAAGAGTTTAATCTAAGTAGCCCTCCCGGTATTCATATTTTAAGCCCTGTATGTGGTCACGGCAGGCAGCTCAGGATCAGTTCAGAGCTCAGGCAACGGTCAGGCAGCAAAGGATCATATCCATAGGTAAGGCAGAAATTGGTACAAAGAAAAGGCAAATAAGCTATTGGCAGACCATCATAGGAAACTAGCATAATAGAACCTATTGCTCAGCTACCATCCCATAAGGGAAGGTGCCTAAATGACTGTAGTGTGTTCAGCCACAGTCTGAGGAAGACCAAGGTGCACCATGGCCTTTTGGTGGACAAGTTGGTAATGGAAGATAAAAATCACCTGTTCTCTCCACCACTCCCCAGGGAATGGTTTATATGGGCCATTAAAGTAATGTATAACATAATAATAAAATGTAGTAAATTTAAGAGAATGTCATCAAGGATATTAAAGAATATTCTCACCTGAGGAGAAAATCAGGTTTCATAACAATGGCTTGAGCAAATTACATTAAACTTATATTTGACTCTAAGCCACACATACAGCCATACATGTGAAATGTGGAGAATTGGAAGTTAAAAGGTTTATACTCAGGATAGGTCATCAGTATCTGATCGGTGGAGGTCCGACACCTGGTATCCCCACCGATCAGCTGATTGAGAAGGCACCTGCGCTCCTTGGAACATCATGGCCTTCCCTCAGCTTACTAAACACAGTGCCGTACATTGTATAGCGGCTCTGCTTAGTATCGCAGCTCAGCCCCATCCAGTTCTATGGGACTGAGCTGCATCTAGGCCACATTACCGATGAAAGTGTAATTACTGGCCTATGAAAACCAAAGAGAACTCTGCGGTGCTCACAGGACTGCCAGTACCTTGTCAAACATCTGATCAGCTGGGGTTCTTTATGTCAGATCCCCGCCAATCGGATACTGATGATCTATTCTGAGGATAGATCATCAGTATTAAAATCCCAGAAAACCTCTCCAGATTAAGGTTAACCAAATAAATAGGGGAAAAAAAAGATTTTTTAGTGAAAACCCACAATGGAGTATTTGAGTCAGTATGTAGAGGGCTATTTGTGCTATTTAAGTGGCTTTACAATATTTAGAGAACTGGTACAAAGAGGCAGCCAGGTTTTTTTAAAGGAAAAACTTGATTTTTTTTCTGCTATATGGGGTCATTTACACTACCAAATAAAATTTACTTGTTTTTTGTAAGGTTCTTACACACAAGTATTGGAAAGGTTTTAAATATACATTTATATAAATATAAGGATTCTTGAGACAAAAACCTACTTTGTGGAATATATTGTACCTAACCAGGAAAGATATAGGTGCTCCTATTTCTGTAGGTTTAACTCCAATTGGTTAAAATAAGAACCATAATTCCATTTATATAGGATCCAAATATAATTGATTTGTTTGTTACCAAGATATGGTTTGAAGTGGGTCCAAATGTTAAAACTAAACTTTATTCCAATGAATTTTTCAATGTGATTTGTGATGCTGCTGTTGCACAAGAAAATGTATGACTCTAAGACCTGAATCTTTGGAAAAAGTATTCAATGTATTAAGCAGATTGGAGAAGGAAGTCAACACGTTATTAAGTGTCATTAGGAGACATTCTGCAATTCAATTTGCTATGTTGGTGGCCTATGGATATCCCCATTGCACTCAGACTGCCACAAATGGCTATAGCTAAGGGCTCCTTAGGAAGAGCAAAAAGGGCAAGAAATAGTGGCCATTCCTAGTAAGCATCCTCTTTTTATATGAAAAGGAGTTATACTCATAGTAGTCGTCGAAATCGAATTGCTTTTAAGAAGTACCCACTAATCCAATTCTCCCGATAACTAAGGAAAGACCAGGACAAGCTCTCAAAGTTTTTTTTTCAAAATCTAAAGAAAGAACTATCAAAACGGGTGTTAGATCTGTGAAATGTTTAGTATTTTTTGTCAGGGTTTGTCTTCAAGGGGTACATTCTACTTTGTCTCAATTGATTAAGAGAAGAGAAGTTTATTGGGTGTACTGTTAAGATGCTAGTGAAACTAATGGGGAAATGTATCAAAACTGATGCAAACTGATGCTTAGTTGTCCTATAGTCATATAAAGATTCTGATAGCATTTATGAAAAGTGGAATACATTGCATCTGGATTAGAGGAAAAATGCCTGAACTGGATTTTTGTAGAGCGTTCAGTTTTGGTTTTTTTTCAAGGTTGACATGCTCAAAGTTTATCAAGCTTATTGGCTAGTTGGAAATATGTAGCCTTTGTCCAAGTCATGGCCTTTTCAGTTTATGGATAGAGAATGTTCCTTATTGTTTTCTGCTGTTATGTAGAAGGATATCACAGATACAGTAGGCTAGAAACAATTCTACTATCTTGTAATTTAAATACCAACAAAAAACAAACGGGGAACCACTAATATATCCAAATATTTTATTGAAAATCACAATCTAAAATCACATAAAAACTACATATCCAATATTCAACACCAGTACATCAGTGGTGACATGATCACACATTAGTTATAATAATCCAAACAAGGCAGGGAAGAAGGAAGTATCAAAGTGTAATCACAGGATCCCCGGTACATACAAATTCCTTTTCCAAACTCTTAATAATATCACATATGTAAATGTACATTATTAGGATATCTATACGCTGTCCTGTTACTGAAAAGTAGATGATAGCCGCTAGGAAAATCAGTAGTCAGTATTATCATACCTGCTTCACTGCCTCGTACCCCAGGGGGCAAAAAATGAAAAAAAAGTTAATATATCAAAAAAATAAAAAATATAAAAGTTTAAATCACCCCCCTTTCCGTATAATAAAAAAATAAATACTAGAGATGAGCGAACATGCTCGTCCGAGCTTGATGCTCATTCGAGCATTAGGGTATTCGCATATGCATATCGCGATCCTCGAGGAAATGGCAACTTCCTCTTCCTGCATGTTAGGCGCCTTTTTTCAGCCAATCAACATGCAGGAGAGTCTTTGGTACCTCCTAGCATCACGTGGGGCCCCTACAAGTCGATAGCAGGGATTGGCTGGCCAGATCAGATGACCTGGGAATATAAGAATCTGGTCCTGCGCTGCTCGCGTCATACGCCGTCTGCATGAGATTAGGGATAGAGCTGCTGTCTGTCAGGGAGAGTGTTAGGGCCTCAATTTAGATGTTGGTTAGGCAGGAATCACCCACAAAGAACCCAACAGCCCTTCTAAGGGCTACAGTCACCTTTTTTTTTTGGTCTCCTCCTGGCTGCTGGCTGGGACTTGTAGTGCAGCTACCGCCATCTTGGCTGCACACTGTACACAGTGACTGGTGACAGAAGGGACAGCACGTGGTCCACACAGACCCAAAATAAATTGCCCAAAGTACTCATTTTTGCTGCTGCTGTACCTTGGCTTGCTGAGATCTGTAGTGCAGTCTAGGGAATACGTTTTTCTGTCATTTCTATACACTACAGTCCAGTGAACAATTATGTAGTGTACTGTACAGTAGCGTCAGTCTAGGGAATACGTTTTTCTCTCATTTCTATACACTACAGTCCAGTGAACAATTCTGTAGTGTGCTGTACAACAACGTCAGTCTATAAAATACGTATTTTCTCAGTTATATGTATTATAGTATTATACAAAAATGTAGTGGTTTGCTGTAAAATAGCCGCCATTTAAGGACTACGTTTTTTTCTCATTTATATATACAACAGTCCAGTGAACAATTCTGTGGTGTGCTGTACAGCAGCGTCAGTCTATAAAATACGCTTTTTCTCAGTCATATGTACTACAGTCCAGTGAAAAATGTAGTGGTTTGCGGTAAAATAGCCGCCATTTAAAGACTACATTTTTTTTCTCATTTATATATACAACAGTCCAGTGAACAATTCTGTAGTGTGCTGTACAGCAGTGTCAGTCTATAAAATACGTTTTTTCTCAGTTATATGTACTACAGTCCAGTGAAAAATGTAGTGGTTTGCAGTAAAATAGCCACCATTTAAAGACTGCGTTTTTTCTCATTTATATATACTACAGTCCAGTGAAAAATGTAGTGGTTTGCGGTAAAATAGCCGCCCTTTAAAAACTACATTTTTTTCTCATTTATATATACAACAGTCCAGTGAACAATTCTGTAGTGTGCTGTACAGCAGCGTTAGTCTATAAAATACGTTTTTTCTCAGTTATATGTACTACAGTCCAGTGAAAAATGTAGTGGTTTGCGGTAAAATAGCCGCCATTTATAGACTACGTTTTTTTTCTCAATTATATATACAATAGTCCAGCGAACAATTCTGTAGTGTGCTATACAGCAGCGTCAGTCTATAAAATACGTATTTTCTCAGTTATATGTACTACAGTCCAGTGAAAAATGAAGTGGTTTGCTGTAAATTAGCCACAGTCTAAAAATTCCTTTTTTTCTCTCAGTTATATATACTACAGTGCAGTGACCAATTCTGACGTGTGCGGTATCGTAGCCGCACTCTAGTGTTGACACCAACAAGTGACCAAGTTAGTTGAGGTAGCAGGTGAAGCACATGAAATTTTACACTGATACAGCATGGCGGTGAACCCAGAGTGACCAAGTTACTCAGGTAGAAGGTGAAGCACATACAATTTTACACTGACACAGCATGGCGGTGAACCCAGAGTGACCTAGATACACTCAGGTAGCAGGTGAAGCACATAAAATTTTACATTGATATAGCATGGCGGTGAACCCA
This sequence comes from Rhinella marina, assembly GCA_900303285.1. Lineage (NCBI taxonomy): Eukaryota > Metazoa > Chordata > Amphibia > Anura > Bufonidae > Rhinella > Rhinella marina. Next base: position 23,450 of record ONZH01005063.1, read on the forward strand.
GAGTGACCAAGTTACACTCAGGTAGCAGGTGAAGCACATAAAATGTTACACTGACACAGCATGGCGGTGAACCCAGAGTTACCAAGTTACACTCAGGTAGCAGGTGAAGCACATAAAATTATACACTGATACAGCATGGCGGTGACACCACCAATGCCTTGCTCAGACTGAGATTGCAATCAAATGGCTGTAGGTGAGCCTCCCAAAAATTTGTTTTGAAGTGTCTGAAACTGACCATTCTAAAAATTGTTTTTGAGTTTCTGTAGTTGACCCTCCTAAAAAATTGTTTTTGAGTGTCTGTAGTTGACGCTCCTAAAAAATTTATTGGAGAGAGGGCCTGTAGGTGGCCCTCCGTAAACATTGTTTGTAAAGAGCGCCAGTTGGCCCTCAGAAACATTGCCTGTTGGCTCAGCGTTTGTGTGCGAAGAGGAGGAGGAGGAGGAGAGGAGAGGATACATAAAGAATTTTCATGTTGAGCTGCTTTCCCCCGGTGGAGATTTGCATTCCGGTGAAATCCATGCTTTATTCATTTCAATAATCGTCAGCCTGTCAGCGGTGTCAGTTGACAGGCGTGTACGCTTATCAGTGATGATGCCACCAGCTGCACTGAAGGCCCGCTCTGACAACACGCTAGCGGCAGGGCAGGCCAGCACCTCCAAGGCGTACAGCGCCAGTTGTCGTGTCCAGCTTTGCAACCCAGTAGTTGTATGGAGCAGAGTGATCACGCAGGACGTTGGTATGTTCAGCTAGGTACTCCCTCACCATCTTTCTGAACAGCACCCCCCTGCTGGGGGACGGGTGACATAAAACTGGCAAAGGCCTTGGAGAGTGTTCCCCTGCCAGTGCTTGATAAGTTGCCTGCTCCCCTCCTCTCACGCACTAGTTGGCCCACAGAACTACGTCCTCTGCCGCTAACGGTGTCAGATGGGAAGGATAGTTTCAGCTTGTGCACCAGGGCCTGTTGATATTGATTCACTCTCATACTCCTCTCCTCTACAGGAAGGAGAGTGGAAAAGTTCTGCTTGTACCGGGGGTCCAGGAGGGTGAACACCCAGTAATCGGTGTTGGCAAAAATGTGAGGGTCATGGGAAAGGCAGCCTAACATGAAGTCAGCCATGTGCGCAAGAGTCTCAACACGCAAGAATTCCCTTTCCTCAATAGGCTGACTCTCCATTTCTTCCTCCTCCAACTCCTCCTCTTCAGCCCACACACACTCAACAGATAATAAGGAATGAGCATAGGTACCCTCTTCAGTCTTGCCAACAGTCTCCTCCTCATCCTCCTCCAATACGCGCTGAGACACAGACCTGAGGGTGGTCTGGCTATCAAGCAACGTATCTTCTTCCCCCATCTCCTGTGACAAGCGCAAAGCCTCTGACTTCATGCTGAGCAGTGAGTTTTTCAGCAGACAAAGCAGCGGGATGGTGACGCTGATAATGGCGGCATCGCCGCTGACCATCTGTGTTGACTCCTCAAAGTGGCTTAACACCTGACAGATATCAGACATCCACGTCCACTCCTCATTGTAGACTTGAGGAAGCAGACTAACCTGACTACCAGTTCTCGTGGAAGTTGTCATCTGGCAGTCTACAATCGCTCTGCGCTGCTGGTAAACCCTGGCTAACATGTGTAATGTGGAATTCCATTGTGTGGGCACGTCGCACAACAGTCGGTGAGCTGTCAGTTGTAAGCGCCGTTGCACTGTCCTGAGAGTGGCAGCATCTGTGTTTGACTTGCGGAAATGTGCACAGATGCGTCGCACATTGATGAGCAAATTAGACATATTGGGGTAGGTCTTGAGGAACCGCTGAACCACAAGATTGAACACGTGGGCCAGGCAGGTTTTATATGCAGTGTTTATATCGGTTGTTGTTACTTTGGGAAATAGTATTGGTATATAATGGCACATGTGTGAGTCTGCCGAGTTGCAGAGCCGCCACCAGGTTACGCCTGTTGTCACACACAACCATGCCTGGTTTGATTTTCAGCGGCACCAGCCAGTCTGCGCCATGATGCCCTTCAACGGCTCTTGAACGGTGTGCCTCTTGTCACCTAAGCTCAGCAGTTTCAGCATCGCCTGTTGGCGCTTACCACGGCAGTGCTGCTGCGCCTAGAGCTACCGACTGAAGGCGCCGTGCTCACAGATTGTATTTGAGAGTAGGAGGAGGAGGAGAAGGGGTTGTAGGAAGAGGCATAATAAGTCTGAGAAACCGTGACCGAGGTAGGCCCCGCAATCCTCGGTGTGGGCATTACATGAGCGGCCCAGGGTCAGACTCGGTCCCAGCCTCCACCAAGTTAACCCAATGTGCCGTCAGGGAGATATAGTGACCCTGCCCGCCAGCACTAGTCCACGTGTCCATGGTTAGGTGGACCTTCTCAGTAACCGCGTTGGTCAGGGCATTGATGATGTTCTCTGACACGTGCTGGTGTAGGGCTGGGACGGCACATCGGGAAAAATAGTGGCGGCTGGGGACCAAGTACCGAGGGCCAGCCACCGCCATCAGGTTGCGGAAAGCCTCAATATATACCAGTCTATAGCGCAGCATCTCCAGGCCAGCAGTTTGAAAACATGGACGTTTAGGGCTTCTGCATGTGGGTGAGTGGAATTGTATTCGAGTTTGCGCTCGCGCTCCAATGTCTGATGCAAAGACAGCTGAACGCTGCGCTGGGACACATTGGTGTAGGGTGTGGAGGATCGTGGAGGTGAAGGGGTGGTTGTAGGGCGGGAGGCGATCGTGCCGAGGTCCTGGGCGAGGGGGTTGACTCGCAAAGTCAGCATGTGACATAGGGGAAGGAGCAGTGGTGTGATCCGTAGGAGGTGAACGGCCTTGGTTCCATTGAGTCGTGTGCCTGCGCATGCTGGTAGTGGTTAGGCTGGTAGTGGTGCCTCCCCTGCTGATCCTGGTGTCGCACAAGTTGCACACCAAGGTCCGTCGGTCATCCTCACTTTCTTTAAAGAACCTCCAGACTTGCGAACATCTAGGCCTCGGCACGGGAGCTTGACTCCGTGAAACAGTTGCTGATCTACTTGCTCTGGCCCTGCTTCTCCCTCTGGCCACTGCCTCTTCCAACCTGTTCTGGTGCTGCACTTGCCTCCCCCTCAGAAGCACTGTCTTGACTAGGCTTACCAACCCAGCTTGGGTCAGTCACCTCATCATCCACCTGCTCTTCCTCCGATTCCTCACTCTGCTCCCCCCTGGGACTTACTGCCCTGACAACAACGTTAATGTTTGACAACACTCTCATCACCCACAGACTGCGAAAGTTCTAAATTTTGGGCATCGGGACAGAGCAACTGCTCGGGTTGCTGTTGAGCAGTGGTTTGTGTCTCTGGGTAGGGTCCTGAAAAGACTTCCTGTGAGTATGCTGGATCTGAATCCATATTTTCCATGGGGGACAGGCTGGGAGGGAAGGAGGTTGAGCTGTAGGAGCCAGAGGTCTACTCCCTTGGCTAAAGTGGGTGGACTGTGTGGAAGACTGGGTGGTGGATAAATTACTGGACACACTATCCTCTATCCACGTCATCACCTGTTCACACTGTTGTGGTTTCAATAGTGGTGTACCACCTGACCTTGTAAGTTGTGAGATGAAGCTAGGGAGCGAAACTCTGCGGCGTTCCACTGCTCCCTCATCAGTAGGTACTGTGCCACCATGCCCAGGACCACGGCCTCTCCCCCCCTACATCACTTGGACGCCCACGTCCTCGACCCTTAGCCCTTGGGTTCAACATTTTGTGTAATCACTAAACTGTCGAATTAATATCTGAGGCCAAAAACGTATTCTCCAGACTGCGGATAGTGTACCACACACCACAGAATTTTTCACTGGACTGTATTAAAATATATCTGAGAGAAAAAACGTATTCTCTAGACTGCAGCTAGTGTAACGCACACCACACAATTTTTCACTGCACTGTAGGATATATGAATGAGAGAAAAAAATGTATATTTTCTAGAATCCGGCTAGTGTGCAGCACATGACAGAATTATGTACTGCACTGTAGAATATATAACTGAGAGAAAAACGTATACCCTAGACTGACGCTACTGTGCAGCACACAACATAATTGTTCACTGGACTGTAATATATATAACTGAGAGAAAAAACATATTCCCTAGACTGCACTACAGATCTCAGCAAGCCAAGGTACAACAGCAGCAAAAATGAGTACTGAGAGGACTTTGGACAATTTCTTTTGGGTCTGTGTGGACCACGTGCTGTCTCTTCTGCCACCAGTCGCTGTGCACAGTGTGCAGCCAAGATAGCGGTAGCTGCACTACAAGTCCCAGCCAGCAGCCGAGAGGAGGACCAAAAAAAAGGTCGTTGTAGCCCTTAGAAGGCCCGTTGGGTTCTTTGTGGATGATTCCTGCCTAACCAGATTCTAATTTCACGCCCTAATAGTGTGCAGCCAAGATGGCGGTAGCTGCACTACAAGTCCCAGCCAGCAGCCAGGAGGAGACCAAAAAAAAAAGGTGCTTGTAGCCCTTAGAAGGGCTGTTGGGTTCTTTGTGGGTGATTCCTGCCTAACCAACATCTAAATTGAGGCCCTAACACTCTCCCTGACAGACAGCAGCTCTATCCCTAATCTCATGCAGCAGCCAGGAGGAGCCAAAAAAAAAAGGTTCTTGTAGCCCTTAGAAGGGCTGTTGGGTTCTTTGTGGGTGATTCCTGCCTAACCAAAATCTAAATTGAGGCCCTAACACTCTCCCTGACAGACAGCAGCTCTATCCCTAATCTCATGCATGCGCCGTCTGACGTTTACCGCCATTCCGTGTCATGGTAAAATTTTAAGTGCTTCACCTGCTACCTCAGTCTCACTTGGTCACTCTGGGTTCACCGCCATGCTGTGTCAGGGTAAATTTTTGGGTGGTTAACCTGCTACCTCAATCTAACTTGGTCACTAACCTGTCACCACGCTGTGTCAGGCTTATGCCTGCGTCATGGGGCGGGGGATAGGACAGCAGTGCCAGCATGGGCAATTGTGTCACCCACAGGCGGTGATGGACCTTCGTTGCACCTAGTTGGGTGCTTTACTAACATGTGATGGGCATGTGCCTTGCCCATCTTGATCTGGGTCAGCACAATTGTCTTGAGGGTCACCACCAGGCTGTTGCCTGAGAATTTGGCATAATGGTAGGATTAGGCAGCCTCAGAGGCCTCCATGCATGCTGCCCCTGCTGTTTCCTGTCCATTTCCAGGGTGTTTCCATCATTTTCTGAGGTTTCCAGGTTTTCACGCAACCTACCCTATGCAGATCTCCGGTCCCCTGCAAAAAATGCTCGAGTCTCTCATTGACTTCAATGGGGTTTGTTATTCGAAACGAGCACCCGAGCATCGGGAAAAATTCGACTCGAATAACGAGCACCCGAGCATTTTAGTGCTCGCTCATCTCTAATAAATACCTAATAACAATAAATATAAACATCATGGGCATCACCGCAACTGAAAACGCCCATACTTTTCAAATATTAAGAAAAAAATTCAATACAGCGAACTGTGTAACGGAAAAAAGGTCAAAATGGCTGATTTGACTTTTTTTAATTACTTTTCTTACCCCAAAAAAATGTAATTAAATGTGATAAAAAGATGACACACACTCCAAAATGGTATAAATGAAAACTATGGATTGTCCCGCAAAAAATTAGCCCCTAAACAGCACACTAAACAGCTCAGTAGATGTAATTATAAAAAAAGTTATGGGGGTCAGAATATGATGAAGTAAGAAAAAAGTTTTACATTTATTTTTCACTATTTAAAATAACAAACCTATACATATGGAGTATTGTTGTAATCATACTGACCCACAGAATGAAGTGCATGGGTCCGTTTTGCCGCAAACGGAACGCCGTGGGAACAAAACCCAATTCCACCCCATTTTTAATTTCTTTACCGCTTCCCACTACATTTTATGCCATAATTAACAATGGCATTCGAAAGTACAACTTGTCCCGCAAGAAATAAGCCATCATACAGCTATGTGAATGAAAATATAAAAAAGTTATGGGTCACGGAAAATAGGGTAGAAAAATGAAAACACTAAACTGGAAAATCCTCTGGTATCCAAGGGGTTAATTTTAATCCCAACAAAATCATACTTTGATCTGATTACACAAATAGAACATGTTGCAAAAAGGACAGTAGTGGGATAGAAATTACTTTGGTAATGGTCCAGTGCAATCTATAATGTTGATGGCATGTCAGGGAACATGCATACAGTATGTAAATTTTCCCTCCATGTATCAGAAAGGCTAATAGTATTAAAAGTATTAGAACAATAATTTTCCTGGATTTTGGTTCTAGTAGGTGATAATGTTGATGTGAAGTATATTGAAGTATATAGAAGGATGTCATGTAAAATTAAAGAGAATCTGTCACTTTGCCCATAGCAACCAATCAGATTCTACCTTTCATTTTTCAGAGGCAGTTTCCAGGCACTATGTATTATTATTATTATTATTATTATTATTATTATTATTAATAATAATAATAATAATAATAATTCATTAGAGATATTACAATTGAGAAACATCTAGTTTATGATATAGATTGTGATAATCTCATGTCCTATTTTACAGATCTGGATTGTTTTTTGGATGTTGTTTTCACAATAAAATAATATGTTAAATGCATAGAATCTAACTGCGGGTCCCTTTAAAGTCACCAAACCTGTAAAATCTAGTGTAATCAAGTGGAGTAAGTAGTTGAATGAAACCTATAAACATTTTGGGGGGTATTTATGGAGACTAGCATTTTCCATTCCATTCTTCCAGTCCTCTGCACTGCCTGAGGAAGAGTCAAAGTTATGTAGAGGTGCAGGCCTCTATATAAGTGCAGTGCTTCGTCTGGCAGGCCGTTTGACAGACTTAACTCTACGCCAGTACTGTAGATTTCAGCCATTTTCCACATCAAAAACCGTCATGGAAAATGATAAATGAGCTGGGCCTGCCAGCCCCCCTGCTTCCCTGCCCACGCTATACCCCCCTTTATCACCACTTCAGAAAAGTGGCGTGGACAGGAAAAAGTCACAAATTTTGCTGCAGAAATGGTGTGCGATAAAATCTGCAACTTAAATATGCCACTATTGTGGTGTATTTCACTAATAAATGTCTGCCTATGATCTTTACAATGTTGGGGTAGTATAAACTTCTTCAATTAGGATAAAAGTGTATACATTGCAAAATATACAAAAACAAGCAGGTATGAATAAAGATAACAAATTAGGTTTGCATTAATAAATACATAAACACGTAAGTTGCAAGCTGGTACAGTAGCATCAAAATTCATAAACACTAACTTTGAATGGGAAAAGAACATGTAACTAAAAATAGGTTGATCAACAATGCAAAGGTGGCCTAACAAAGTGACCATCCAAATTTGCTAAATAATGTAAGGCAGTAAGACGAAAACAGTAACACCTTATAGCTCCCAATTAAATGTACATGGATAATGGATATAGTATAAAACACAGAAATGCAGTTTTCAAAAACTACAAAAAATACATAACAAATACACAGCCAAGTCACATTAGTCACATGCCATGCAACGTGCTGACTGTTCTCCATGCCAGAGTTTACTTCCTGCTGGAGACCTGTACTGTTTGTTAGGGCTTGCATGGATGAGTCTCTCCTCACTTGTGAGGCTGAATGTACACACCCTCTGTCTTACCAGCCTATGGCTGGAACGCAGGAAGTATTTAAAGGCGCTTGCTACCCCAGGAAGATGCGTGAGGAAATCATGGCCACTAGCTTGTCTAGTTCCTTGTGTGAAGGTGTTTTTGAAGTTCTGCTTTGCTGTGTACTGGACCCTGCTTTTGGATTTAACGGATTTTACTTATTTGTCTCCTGCCTCTGACCTCGGACTTCGTTTACGGTCCTTGCTTGATCATTACCTGCTGTAGAAGGAAGTGCTGGTATGTACGTGTGTATATGTATATGCATGCATGCCCCCTTAATGAGGCATGCATATACATGTATATCTATATATGGGCCTTCTATATCCTGACCCCGGACTTCCTGACCACGTACTTCCCCTCAGTGTTTGCACCAGTATATCTGACCCCCTGGTCAGCTGCCACTGACTCAGGTACTGCTCTGGGGTGGCATCTGGCAACTACCCTAATGGCCCAAGCCTATCCTCACCATCAGAAGCTCTAGGGAAGACCAGGTAGTTGCTTAGTCATGCCCCTCTAAAGTATAGCCAGTCAGTGTCCCAGTAGGTCCACACCCGCTTGCATAATGCTCATTAAGTCATGTGTCGTGAGCTGGCTTGGTGGATATATAAGGTGTGTGAAAGGCTGCCTACATACAAATCCCTTGTTGCTGTCATGGGAAAAAGGCATGATTTATCAGAGTTGCAAAAAAAAGATGATTATATGCTTTCGGCCTAAGGGTGATAGCATTTCTGAAACTGAGCAGTGTGTGAACTGTTCATATGCTGCTGTGGTGAAAGTGTATTGTGAGTAGACAAATGGCACCATTGTGAATAAAAGATGTTGAAACTGCCAAGCACCATGTTCCATTGATGTGACTAGTGAAAGTTGGCTATGAAGGTTCATGAGGGAGGACCGACGTGTTACAGTGGAGTATCTGCATATGGGGTTCTGAAGCAGATGAATGGTCACTGCACCTGCTATAGAAGTTACATCAGCAGAAAAGGCTTCATTTTTAGAGGCATCATTCACAGTTGATTGGCAAAGGGTTGCTTCTCTGATGAGTCGTGTTCAGTTTCATCAAACAGATAGATGTTGGCATGCCGGGAAAGATAAAGCAGAGAAAAAACACTCTGTAACCATTGCTGGAAGAACACAAGCTGGTGGTGACAGCATTATCATCTGGAAAACATTTTTGTTTTTCTCAGGGCCCACTCACATATGCAGAAAGCACTCTCAACTGATTTGGGTATGAATGCATCCTTGCAGAACATGTACACTCACACGTGCTGATTGTCTTCCTTGGGACAGATGGGATCTTCCATCAAGACAACACAACATGTCACATAGCTAGACATGTCCAACATTGGTTGGAAGAGCACGACCAAGGCTTCCAAGTACTACTCTGGCCTCATAATACAAAAGAACCAAATTGAGCATCTGTGGGACCGTCTTTATTATAGTGTTCACTCTATGGATCTCCAGCAGCTGTGCGATGTAATGCAATCAGCATGTCTCCAGATACATACTATATTCCTGTGACAACCTACCCAGCCTGTCTTGTTGCTGTCAGTGTTGCACATGGTGGCTATTCTATTAGTTGGTGGTCATAATAATGTGACTCGACCATGTCATTCTTAAAACAGTACAGTGTGGCCGCCCACACTCTATCTATTTGATGTAAATTGCTAATTGTAATAGAAATCTTGTGGATTTGCAACTTTTCAATGCCAAAAACAGGTGGTGGTGGTGGTGGGGGGAATTAATTCCTCTCTAAATTTCCTTATGGTATAGCGAAATGGAAACATTTAAATAAAGCAAAACGTTCTAGAAAGCATGAAATACTCATCTGTCCCGGTGCCTTTATGGAGTTGATCACGAGATAGAAGGTCAAGAAGTTTTTTTGTAGATTTTCATATAGTCTTGATTTTCTCTGCAAAAGCAGAGATTAAGAATTTAAGTTTGGTTGATGCTCTGATGATATATTGGCTGAATGACCTTCTGTTAGAGGATATATTGTGCAACCCCAAACATTGAAATCAAATGAATAATCAAAGAGGAAACCTTTCTGATAGTTAGTCTGTGCACACTGAAAGACCATTATGACTACAGTATGTGTGGTTCCCTTTTTATGTTGCAACTAGAAGAAGGACCCGGCTTTGCCCGGGTATATTTCATCTATTTCATTTAATGTTTGTTTGTGTGTGTGTCATTAAAAGATAAATAGTGACCTCTACAGCACCCAGCCTCCTAAACAGTGACTTCCACAGCCCTTACCTCTTAACACTGACCTCATAGTGACCCGGCTCCTTAAAATGGGACCTCCACAGCAGCCCACCCCCTTAACTTTGACCTTTACAGCAGCCTGCCCCTTTAACAGTGAGTTTGACAGCACCTCACCCCCTTGACAGTGACCTCCACAGGGGTCCATCCCCTTAACAGTGACCTCTACAGCACCCACCCCTTAACAATGACCGTAGGTTACAGTCCCCTTAACTGAATTCCACCATTCCTGGCCCCCTTGACAGAGACTTCCACAGTGACTGCCCCTTTAACAATGACTGTTACAGTACCCCGCTCCTTTAACAGTGACCTCACAGTACCCCGCTGCCCCTTTAATAGTGGGCTCCACAGTCCTCTCTTCTCTTAACAGTGACTTCCACAGTGCTCGTTCCTTTAACTGTGACCTCCACAGCAGCTAGGGTGGCCACTGGCTTCACCCCAGAAAGCTGGACCTCATCAGCCATGCCCCCAAATGTGAAGCCACGCCCTGGCCCATGTAAAGCCACACCCCTAATCATGAAGCCACGCCCCCATCCCCATGAAGACAAGGAGGAAAAAAAGAAGTTTCTGACCTGAAGGTGAGCTAGGGACAGCCCAGTGTTTCTTTCCCCCTCAGTCAGCCACAGGGAGCCATGTCTGCGAACTCTAGTGACTGACTGTGGAGAGAAGCCTCAGAAGAGAAGCCTCAGTCAGTTGCTGCAGCTCACGCTCAGACAGCACAACGCTGCTGTCTGAGGTGAGCTACTGAAAGGATGGACATCCCTGCGTCCGTCCATGCAACAGCACTGGACGGAGGACAGGGAGCCAGAATTTGGACTTTCCAGCCTAAAACTGGACGTCTGGCCACCCTAACTGCAGCCTGTCCCTAGAGTGGCCAGAGGTCCGGTTTTAGGCCGGACAGTCCGGCTTTCAGACTCCCTGTCCTCCATTCGGCTCATGGACACAGGGATGCCCTTTTGAACAGCTCACTCTCAGACTGCAGCACTGCAGGGAGAAAGTCAGGGAGAAAGTCACCCTCTCTCCCACCCCTGCAGCTGACAGAAGTTGATTTTTACCTTCATTTTTTCAATCCCCGTCATCTGTGGAGTGGGAGGGGGTGTGGTTTACCGGGATCTGGGGCCAGGACTTTTTTTGAGGGTAGCCTGATTTACAGGTTGATGCCATGGTAATTTATGAGGAAACATAGTAGGTAGCAGTGGAAGAAAACATATTTTATTACTACTGAACTGCTGGGAAATTTACATTATATTGAGTAATGATTGAGTTCAGTTAGTCTAAAATAAGTTTTATTTATGGTAACCAGAATACCCCTTTAACAGTGTCATCCACAGCTGTCTGCCCCTTTAAAGCTGAACTACAGCAGTGAAGAAAACTGGCTGAGTTGTTATGGAAACCTGGAGTGAAACTATGTGTATGTGGACGCTAAGGGCCTGCAAGCTTCTATTGGCAGATAGGGGTCATGTGACCAGGCTTCTATTGGCTAATGCATTTTTTTGGGAATATCTCAGGAACGGTACGGGAGAGCTGAGACCCATTCTTAAACCTTCCTGGACACCTGATGTACCTGTGTGCCAAATTTCATGATTGTAGCTGTGACGGTGCAGATTCCTTTAGCGGACATACACATATTCATACACTAAGCTTTATATATTAGATGTAGAGGGACCTAGGGCATCAAAATGGTTGACTCTAAAGGGTAAGCATGGAGGATGGTCTTGAGTGACAGGGCCAGGCAGCTTTCTTCTTCTCCTGCCGGCCCTGTCCGCGATCTAAATCCCACGCCTGCGCTGTGCGTTTATTATTCGGCGCAGGCGCAGTGAGTGCAGGACGCTGGGATTTAGATTGCGGACAGGGCCAGCAGGAGAAGAAGAAAGCTGCCTGGCCCTGTCACTCAAGACCAAGGGGCATTTCTGTAGGTTAGCAAACGGAGCCTCTAGGAGCAGAGGTAACGCCTCCCCCCCGTTCCTAGAGGCTTATTAGCATAAAATAAAAGTTCAAATTATATAAAAACAGGGGGCACCAGTAAATAAGAGATCTACATATTTAGAATCAGGTGACATTAGCACATCTCTAATGTCAGCCTGATTCATACCCAAAAAACTGATGACAGAAACCCTTTAAGTAATTTTTTTATATCTTGCAATTTTAATTCTATTTGTACAGTTGTGGTTCAATACTCTTCATTTGTCATTTGCACGCTATTACATGTGAAGATAATTTATAAAATATTTACTATTATATGAGAATTCAAGTCATAATCACTCTAACAGGCTCCTTAGTTGTAAGTTTTGTCATATCTGAGACTCTTCTCCAGTTATTTCTTAGCTCTCATCACTCAGTCTAATATTCCTAGTTTTATGACCTTGTGCGTCTTCTCACACCTTAACTTATTATCTTGATTAGTGTAAAATAGTGTGAAAGAAGGACAGAAGGACATAACTAAAGTATCCATTCACTTATACCTCACCTGTCAGTATTTTCAGTAAGTGGTGTATTATTCACAATTCATTGAAATTTTCTTGCTGTATTTTTATTCCTTCGCTATATGTTTTCAGTCATCACATTAGAAGGAACATTCTTGACTGCATTCCGAGCAACTCTTCTGATCCTTTTCAGTTACTACATAACACATACGCACGCAAATTAGAGTTGTCACAGATATTGCTTCTCTATTGCTGTCAGTGTTCTCAGCCTAAAGGTGCAAATCTGCAGTCATAATTTACCAGCACATTACTTATCACCATGTCAAAATTAAACAGTAGGAATTTTTTCTTCCATGTTGTCTTCAGTTGTCATTGACGGGAACACAAATGTACCTGTTCCAAATATTTAAATATGTTCTATTTTTTACATTTATTATTATTTATTTTAAACATATATTATTAATAATATTATATGGTCTTTCCGAGTTTGTTTTGGACAAATCAACTAAAACTGTGTGTGGAGCCATATTTGATCACATGTTGGCAGGAAAAGAGCACTAGAAAAGAAGAAGAAGGGGGTCTCACTGTCCTTGAAAGCAAGTGGGGGGAGGGCTTGCCCTAATTGTCTCCCAGGCTAACAGCCTGGATGAATCAATCAATGCTGCAGCAGGCAGGGAGGTGTCCTAGCAAAACAAGCAGAATGCCATTGTGTGCTGGGCTGTGAATAAGGGTGGTTGGGTATGACAGTGTCTGCCAGGAAAAAGATCCTAGGGAGTCATGGAGAGTCATAAATCAGTCAGGAACAGTCATAAATCAATCAAGTTTATTGTCAGGGAGAATGAAGGGAAAGGCTAGAATGTCAAATTATGTGTGTTGTGTCGAATAGAGACAAGCAGGGCAGACAAGCAGGGAAGCTGACAGACATGGAGAGAGAAAACAGGAGTTGTGTCTGGCTGTGCCTGTGATCTGAAGTGCAGGTGCTACAGCGGAGACCTCAAAAGCAGCTATCTGCAAGCAAATACTTTCATGCCCCCCCCCCCCCACATATTATCAGAAATCCTTTTTTGACAGGTTAAATTTAATTAAGCAGCATATAAGGTGTAGCAGCAATCCACCTATGTGTATTAGCGAGAAATTCAGTGTTAAGCCTCAATCATCCATTTACATATTTTCAGTTTCCTCAAGGTTGAAATTTACATTTTTTTCAGAGGTTCAATTAAATTTACTCGATTACTGCATCAATACTAGAGATGAGCAAATTTTTCAAAAATTCGATTTGGCTGGTTCGCCAAATTTTCCGAAACGATTAGATCCGAATAAGTTTGTGGCGAATCGCGTTAAAAAGCAGCTAATTCTGGCCTACAGAGAGCCTTTATAGTGGTGTAGAACACTGTGCCTTGCAGTAACACGCATAGGGAGTCTGCTGTGGTAGTGAAACAATACTGTGAGCCAGTATGACATGCAGATAACAGGCGTCGCTCTTAGAATCGCTGCACACTTTACGTATTTGGGCAGTTATGGGGCCAAAACTGACCAAATAACTAAAGTCTGAACTCAGCCTTACAGGTAAATGTTAGAGCCACGTGCAGAGGCCCAAGATCCTACTAGAGCGCCAAAGAGCGCACTCCTTTTACACCAATTCACTGATTCCACATAGATTTCTTACAAAACCTGTTCTATTACACGCTTAAACAAGCAGAGATCCCCCCCAGACAGTCTGGAGATGGCAGTGACAGCAGCATTAGGAGAACACAGAGTGCTATGACAACAGTGTAGAGGAGGCAGTGACAGCAGCTGTAGCATCAGAAGACCACAGAGTGGCACGAGGACAGTATATAGGAGGCAGTGGCAGTAACTGTAGCATTATGAGGCCACACATGACTGAGTGTGGAAGTGACAGCAGCTGTAGAATTTGGAGGCCACAGAGTGGCACAATGACAGAGTGTGGAAGTGGCAGCAGCAGTAGTAGAATTTTGAGGCCACAGAGTGGCCGCAACGACAGAGTGTGGAAATGGCAGTAGCAGTAGTAGAATTATGAAGCCAGAGTGGTACGACGACAGAGATGGGAGGAAAAAGTTCTCATGACCACTAATGTCTGTGCCCGAGGAATTGACGTAGACCAAGTGTCAACCGTTTTTAAATTTGACCTGCCTGTGACTGTAGAAGGTGTGACAGAGTGGCAAGATGACAGAGATAGGAACGGAAAAGTTCTCATGACCACTAATGTCTGTGCCCTAGGAATTGAAGTTTGACCTGCACAATGTGCAAGTGGCAGCAGTAGTATTAGAATTTCGAGGTCACAGAGTGGCACAATGACAGAGTGTGGAAGTGGCAGCAGCAGTAGAATTTTGAGGCCACAGAGTGGCGCAATGACAGAGTGTGAAAGTGGCAGCAGTAGTAGTAGCAGAATTATGAGGTCACACAGTGGCACAATGACAGAGTGGCCAGACAAGAATGAAAACGTCAGTCAGTAGAATTTTGCAGTCACAGACAGGCCCAATCCAAAGACTGCAAATGACAGTAGTGCAGAATTGTGAAGTTACACAGTGGCACAATGACAGAATGGCCCAACAAGAATGAAAACGTCAGTCAGTAGAATTTTGCAGTCACAGACAGGCCCAATGCAAAGACTACAAATGACACTAGTGCAGAATTATGAAGTTACAAAGTGGCACAACGACAGAGTGGCCCGACAAGAATGAAAATGTCAGTCAGTAGAATTTTGCAGTCACAGACAGGCCCAATGCAAAGACTGTAAATGACAGTAGTGCAGAATTACGCGGTCAAACAGTGGCCCAATAACAGAGTGGCCCGACAAGAATGAAAACGTCAGTCTGTAGAATTTTGCAGTCACAGATAGGCCCAATGCAAAGACTGCAAATGACAGTACTGCAGAATTATGAAGTTACACAGTGGCACAACGACAGAGTGTGAAAGTGGCAGCAACCGACAAGTTAAAAAATGTCAGTAAGTAATTTTGCAGTCACAGGCCCAGTGAGCAATTATCAGATGTCAGTAAGTATAATTTAGAGACAACAGAATGGTATGACGACATTATGGAAGCAGTAGTAGTAGTAGCAGGAACAGCAGCATGGGCAGACTACAGAATAGTATGGCGACATTATGAGGCAGTAGTAGTAGCAGCAACATCAACATGGGCAGACTACAGAATGGTACGACATTATGGAGGCAGTAGTAGTAGCAGCAACAGCAACAGCAGTATGGGCAGACTAGAGAATGGTACGGCGACATTATGGAGGCAGTAGTAGTAGCAGGAACAGAAGCATGGGCAGACTAGGCTGCCCAGTAGTCCAGCGGATCTTTAATGATGGGTGACAGGGTACTGTCCAAGTATGCCACCCCCTGCTGTTTCAGGTCATCCTCCAGGTCTAGCTGATGCTGCTGGTGAGTAGTTTCTTCACTATGCGGGTGAAGAAAGCTGCTCATCAGCGACTGTAGACTCAGGCTGCTGCTGCTGATGGAGCTGGTACTGCTACTGCCACCCCAACCCCCCCAGCAGCCATGTCAGTGGAACATGAGCTCAGAGGGCCCCCCTGGTCAGACCTGTGAGAGGAAGGACGATAGGGCAGATAGGCAGCGGCCAACTGACTACATAGGATGTCTCTATAGTAGTTCAGTTTGTCCTCACTCTCGGTGGGGGTAAAAAAAGACCCCCATTTTGGACCGGTAGCGAGGGTCTAATAGGGTGGAGAGTCAGTAGTCATCCCATTGCCGAATGGTGACAATAAGGCTGTCACTATGCAAGCAAGCGAGCATGCATCGGGCCATTTGCGCAAGTGACTGGGAGGGAATCCCTGCCTCCATCTCAACTGCATACTGCCAGGGTGTGTCTGGGTCCTCTGCCTCCTCTTTCTCATCGCCCCGTAGCTCCGCTGGCTGCTCCTGCTCCTCCTCTCCTGTCACCTGGGTAGAGAAGCTACCCATTTCTCTAGGCATTCTTTGTGCTCCAATGTCCTCCTCCGGTTCAACGCCCTCAGGGCTCATGTGGCCGTGAGATATAGTCGCTACATCTCCTGTCCCCTGACCAGCCAAATTTAAAAGCATCTTTTCCAGGACATGAATGAGTGGAATGACGTTGTTCATCCCATAGTCCTGGCGACTGACAAATAAAGTGGCCTTCTCAAAGGGCACGAGCAAAGGGCAGGTGTCACGCATGAGCTGCCACTGGCTGACATCGCAGTTACATAGGGGAGTACCTCTGTCGTCTTGGATCATCAAGAGATCGCTTATGGCATTTCTCTGTTCATACAGTTGGTCCAACATATGGAGGGTGGAATTCCAACGGGTGGAAACGTCACTTACCAGCCTATGTTGGGGGACTCCGTTCTGCTGCTGTAGCTCAAGGAGGGTGTGCTTGGCAGTGTAGGAGTGGCTGACGTGTATGCACAGCTGACAATCTAATGTAGCAGCCGACATCGCTGCTGGCAGCGATGTCGGCCGTTTAACCTCCTTCCATGGAAGGGGTTAACAGGGAGGAAGCTCCCTCCCCCATTGGGCGCTGCGGTGCGCTGGCAGCGCACCAATGGTGTGGACAGAAGAAAGGGAGGGAGCTTCCTCCCCCCTCCCATCGGGACGCTGCTCTGCTGTGGCAGCGTCCCGATGGTTACCATGGCAACCAGACACCATCCGGCTTGCCATGGTATATGAAGCCTGACCAGGCTCCTGCTAAAGGCAGGAGCCTAATCAGGCTTAGTGTAAAGTAAAAATACACTGTAGTACACTATATAGTGTACTGCAGTGTATTATATAGACATCAGATCCACTGGATCTTCAAGAACCAAGTGGGTCTGAGTCAAAAAAGTGTAAAAAAAAATAAAATAAAAAAGTGTAAAAAAACTAAAAATATTTTTTCCCATATACGCACATTTATAATTGAATAAAAATAAATAAAATAAAATAATAAAATACCCTAGACATGTTAGGTATCGCCGTGTCCGTAACAACCTGCTGTACAAAAATCTCACCTGACATAACCCCTCAGATAAACAAAGAAAAAAAATAAAATAAAAACTATGTCAAAAAAGCCATTTTTTGTCACCTTACATCACAAAAAGCGTAATACCAAGCGATCAAAAAGGTGTATGCCCCCCAAAATAGTACCAATCTAACCATCATCTCATCCCGCAAAAAAGTAGCCCCTACCTGAGACAATCGCCCAAAAAATATAAAAACTACAGCTCTCACACTATGAAGACACTAAAACATGATTTTTTTTGTTTCAAAAATGATATTATTGTGTAAACCTTAAATAAATAAAAAAAATTAAACATGTTAGGTATCGCCACTTCTGTAACAACCTGCTCTACAAAAATCTCACCTGACATAACCCCTCAGATGAACACAGAAAAAAAATAAAAATAAAAACTGTGTCAAAAAAGCCATTTTTTGTCACCTTACATCACAAAAAGTGTAATACCAAGCGGTCAAAAAGGCGTATGCCCCCCAAAATAGTACCAATCTAATTGTCATCTCATCCCGCAAAAAAGTAGCCCCTACCTGAGACAATCGCCCAAAAAATATGAAAAATAAAGCTCTCACACTATGAAGACACTAAAACATGATTTTTTTTTGTTTCAAAAATGATATTGTGTAAACTTTAAATAAATAAAAAAAATTAAACATGTTAGGTATAGCCACGTCCTGTAACAACCTGCTCTATAAAAATCTCACCTGACATAACCCCTCAGATGAACACAGAAAAAAAATAAAAATAAAAACTATGTAAAAAAAAGCTATTTTTTTGTCACCTTACATCACAAAAAGCGTAATACCAAGCGATAAAAAAGGCATATGCCCCCCGAAATAGTACCAATCTAACCGTCATCTCATCCCGCAAAAAAGTAGCCCTTACCTGAGACAATCGCCCAAAAAATATAAAAACTACAGCTCTCACACTATGAAGACACTAAAACATGATTTTTTTTGTTTCAAAAATGATATTATTGTGTAAACCTTAAATAAATAAAAAAAATTAAACATGTTAGGTATCGCCACTTCTGTAACAACCTGCTCTACAAAAATCTCACCTGACATAACCCCTCAGATGAACACAGAAAAAAATAAAAATAAAAACTGTGTCAAAAAAGCCATTTTTTGTCACCTTACATCACAAAAAGTGTAATACCAAGCGGTCAAAAAGGCGTATGCCCCCGAAAATAGTACCAATCTAACTGTCATCTCATCCCGCAAAAAAGTAGCCCCTACCTGAGACAATCGCCCAAAAAATATAAAAACTACAGCTCTCACACTATGAAGACACTAAAACATGATTTTTTTTGTTTCAAAAATGATATTGTGTAAACTTTAAATAAATAAAAAAAATTAAACATGTTAGGTATAGCCACGTCCGTAACAACCTGCTCTATAAAAATCTCACCTGACATAACCCCTCAGATGAACACAGAAAAAAAATAAAAATAAAAACTATGTAAAAAAAAGCTATTTTTTTGTCACCTTACATCACAAAAAGCGTAATACCAAGCGATCAAAAAGGCATATGCCCCCCTAAATAGTACCAATCTAACCGTCATCTCATCCCGCAAAAAAGTAGCCCTTACCTGAGACAATCGCCCAAAAAATATAAAAACTACAGCTCTCACACTATGACGACACTAAAACATGATTTTTTTTGTTTCAAAAATGATATTATTGTGTAAACCTTAAATAAATAAAAAAATAAACATGTTAGGCATCCCTACGTTCGTAACAACCTGCTCTACAAAATCTCACCTGACATAACCCCTCAGGTGAACGCAGTAAAAATGAATAAATAAAAGCTGTGCCAAAATTACCAATTTTTGGGTCACCTTGCCCCAAAAAGTGTAATAATGAATAATCAAAAAATCATATGTACCCCAACATGGTACCAATAAAAATTTCAACTCTTCCTGCAAAAAATGAGCCCCTACACAAAATGATCGGAAGAAAAATAAAAAAGATATGGCGTTCAGAAAATGGAGACACAAAAACATATTTTTCTCAAAAATGCTTTATTATGTAAAACTGAAACAAAGAAAGTAGACATATTTGATATCATCATGTCTGTAACAACCTGCTCTATAAAAATACCACATGATCTAACCTGTCAGATGAACATGATAAAAAACAAAAAATAAATACAGTGCCAAAACATCCATTCTTTGGTTACCTTGCCTCCACAAAAAAATAATATAGAGCGATTAAAAATCATATGTACCCCAAAATAGTACCAATAAAACTGTCATCTTATCCAGTAGTTTACAAAATGGGGTCACTTTTTGATTGTTTGTACTATAGGGTGCATCTGGGGAGCTTCAAATGGGACATGGTGTCTAAAAACCAGTCCAGCAAAATCTGCCTTCCAAAAACCATACGGCACTCCTTTCCTTCTGCGCCCTGCCATGCGCCCATACAGCAGTTTACCACCACATGTGGGGTGTTTCGGTAAACCGCAGAATCAGGGTAATAAATATTTGAGTTTTGTTTGGCAGTTAACCTTAGATGTGTTAAAGAAAAAATGGACTAAAATGGAAAATCTGCCAAAAAAGTGAAATTTAGAAATTTCATCTCAATTCATCTCATTTCCTTTAATTCTTGTGGAATACCTAAAGGGTTAACAAAGTTTATAAAATCAGTGTTAAGTAACTTGAGGAGTGTAGTTTCCAAAATGTGATCATTTATGGGGGGGTTCTACTATGTAAGCCCCACAAAGTGACTTCAGACCTGAACTGGTCCTTAAAAAGTGGGTTTTGGAAATTTTCTTAAAAATTTTAAGAATTGCCTCTAAAATTCTAAGCCTTCTAATGTCCCAAAAAAAATAAAAGGACATTTACAAAATGATGCAAACATAAAGTAGACATATGGGGAATGTTAAATAACAAACATTTTATGAGGTATCACTTTCAATTTTAAAAGCAGAGAAATTAAAATTTTGAAAATTGTGAATTTTTCAAAATTTTTGGTAAAGTTGGGATTTTTTCATAAATAAAGGTGACATATATTGACTCAAATTTATGACTGTCGTGAAGTACAATGTGTCACGAGAAAACAATCTCAGAATGGCTTGGATAAGTAAAAGTGTTCCAAAGTTATTACCACATAGAGTGACACATGTCAGATTTTCAAAAATAAGCCTGGTCACGAAGGTGCAAAATGGCCCGGTTATTAAGGGGTTAAATATGTGATTACTGCATCAATTACCTCGCCTTGCTGGCAGTGCCCCATCTTACCACTGTTGCTGTATGTCTGCCTACCATAATGTTCTGCACAGCTACAGCCTGCATCATGCCACTAATGCCACTTGTTCATCATGTTCTGTCCCACTGATTCTGCAGCCTGCTTAATGCCACTAATGCCATTTTCCAAGCATCACGTTCTGTACAACTGCTGCTGCTGCCTCCATTATGCTACTGCTGTCTGTCTGTTTACTTTGACTTTCCATCATGCGACTTATGCCACTTTCCAAGTATTACGTTCTATACAGCTGCTGCAACCTGCATCTTGCCACTTGCCAACCATCATATTCTGCAAGACTTCTGCTGTGGCCTGCATCATTTCACTTAGGCCACTTTCCAACCATCACGTTCTGTACAGCTGCTGCTGCTGCCTCCATCATGCCACCGCCACCATCATGCCACTGATGCAACCTGCCATCTAGAGATGAGCTAATCGAATTCCAAAAAGTAGAATGAGTTTGATTCACCTCGAAGCATGCTTCATTTTCACGAATTTATTTAACCTGAAATAGTGTGAAAAAAAAAAAAAAATCATGCTGACTCTTCCATTTGTTTGTGACAGGCCTCCACTCGACATATTAATTGAAGATCTCGGCCAAAATCCAGTGCATGATGACATAAGACGTCACTATGCTGGCCAGTGTTATGACGTCATCTTGGGCCATGCGAGATTTTGCGCCAGATCTTCTAGCAGGGTGGCTGCGGCCAGCCCGTCGCTAACAAATGGAGGTGGTAAGTTTGATTTCATTTTTTTTATGTTAATTTTACACTGTTTTTACACTCAGATGCCACAATCATGTATGAACGTGGCATGTGAGGGGTACAATGATGGGGGCGGTGCTATCGCAGCTCCCTGTCATTGCACCTGCTACTTACAAAAAATGCTCTTTGTGGCAAAGTAATTAGTCACAAAGCAAAATTTTTTGTAAAATTCGGCGAATCAGCCTAATTAAACTTTTCAATTATTTGCTCATCTGTACTGCCAACCATCAACTGCTGTAAGGCTACTCCATCATACTGCTGCCTTTCTGCCAACATGTACCACATGGCTGCTGCTGCAGCCACCACTGCCTCAGCTTCTGTTTCTTGCTATTAATCCCGAACTGCCACCCCTCATAACGCAAAGCATCTGCCATCACTATCACTACTACTACTACTACTACTACTACTACTACTACTACTACTACTACCCCCCATAGACAGCTCTGTTGTCAGGACTGGCAGTCATTGCACCCGTTCTGCTGGTCCTGCCCCTGACTCTGGTGGCGAGGTGGTTGCCTGGGGTCAGGCTTCGTCCGCTATTTCGGCAGGCTCCTCCTCCAGCCGGCGGTCTCTGGCTGTGGATGTGCGTCCCAGGCAGGGGACGCGCGCAACGGTCATAAGTGCCAGGGACGTGGCTGGTGCGCACTCTCGCTCGCGGCCTGTTACTGGTCGCTGGGAAAACGCGAGCAATATAGTGTCTGTTTATTTTCTGTTCATTGGTATCTCATGAGTTAAGTTTTTGTTCCTTGCTTCTCCTCCCAGTCAGCTGGTTGGGTGGGGTCTACTAGGTATTTAAGGCCCTCTAACTTTTACCTAGCTGCCAGTGTTTGGAGTTCCTTGCTACTACCTGGTTTGCTATTTTTTGCTCTGCAGTTTTGAATCTTGATGTTCTTTGACCCTTGGCGTGTTTTTGACTACTTCTCTCTGCTTGCTGATTCTGTTACTGATGTACTCTCCTGGTTTTGACGCGGCTACCTGACTACCCATTTGGTTCTTGTTTGTCTGTCTTGTTTGTCTTCCCATCCCCCGCACTTTTGCTTTTTTCCCCTTCCTGACCTTTTTCCGGGTGATCGTAAGAAATTTTTTTAATTTCGGGAAGGGTGTAAACTTTATTTTTCCTTACGACCTCGGTCCTCTGGGACAGAAGCGCAAAAGGTGGGGTTGGTTATGTCTCTCCTACGGGGTGACCTGCAAAATTGGGCACTTTCCTTACCTCCTGATTCACCTCTGCGTTCTTCTCTGGACAGTTTTTTTTCTGCACTGGGTCAGATTTATGATGAACCAGACCGACCTGCGTTAGCCACTTGTTATCCCTCTGTCAGGGTAGACAAGTGGCGGAAGAATATTGTGCTACGTTCAGACAGTACGTGACGGACTCGGGGTGGAACGATCAGGCCTTGAAAGACCTATTCATGACCGGCCTCTCAGACCAGGTAAAAGACTTGTTATTAGCTCATGCAGAACCTAAGACTCTTGACGAAGCTATGACCCTCGCCATCCGGACAGATCGACGCCTAAGGTCCAGACGACCACCTCGGGTGTTTCCCGCCCCTCGGCCGACCCTCAGTCCGGTCTCATTTCTACCTGGGCCTGAACCAATGGAGCTTGGCAGTATCACTCCAGAGCAGAGGAGGGAACATCGCCGGAAGAATCGACTATGTTTCTACTGTGGGAGTCCCGAACATCAGCTAGATGCCTGTCCCAAGAAGTCACAGCAGGAAAAACTTCCGCTCCTAGGCAGTTGTCGGGAGAACTGCCTAGGAGCTCAGGTACTCCCTAAAATTTCTAAAATGTTTTTGCCCTGCACTATTGAGGTCCAGTCAGCCTCATGTACAGGTCTGGCTTTTCTGGACTCGGGTGCAACCGCTAATTTCATCGACTTGGATTTCGTGTCCCAGGTTTTGTCTTCCATGATTCCGTTGTCCCCTCCTATCCTAGTATCAAGTGTGGATATGACCCCATTGTGTGCTGGTTTGGTCAAATTCCGCACCCCCGAGATAAAATTGGTGGTGGGTGCACTACACATAGAATATTGTTCTTTTCTGGTTATGAAAAATTTGTCGGTGAACGTTATCCTGGGGACGCCCTGGCTCCAGGAACATAATCCAGTTATTGACTGGGGTAAACTGGATCTTGTTCGCTGGGGTCCTCAGTGTAAGGCACATATGTCTCAGGTCTCACTCTGTACCACGACTGCATGCGATGCTGGGATCCCGGAGTTTATCTCTGATTTCGCAGATGTATTCTCCAAACCCCTGTCTCAAGTCCTTCCTCCTCATAGGGATTTTGACTGTAAGATAGATCTCTTGCCCAAAGTCAAGCTGCCTAAGGGTCGTATTTATAATCTGTCTGTACCTGAAAGAGAGTCGATTAAGCAGTATATTGATGAAAGCTTGGCTATTGGGCATATTAGACCTTCTGAGTCCCCAACGGGGGCTGGGTTCTTTTTTGTGGAGAAAAAAGATGGTGGGTTAAGGCCGTGTATTGATTACCGCAAATTAAATAAAATCACGGTCAAGAACTCTGGACCTCTTCCTCTTATTCTGGACCTTCTGAATCAGGTTTCTGGGGCCAATTGGTTCTCCAAATTAGATCTAAGGGGAGCGTATAATCTGATTCGGATTCGGGAAGGAGATGAGTGGAAGACTGCTTTTAACACACCACTGGGGCACTTTGAATATCTTGTTATGCCTTTCGGTCTGAGTAATGCCCCGGCAGTCTTCCAAGGTTTTATGAATACCATCTTTCATGATGTTATTGGGGTCTTTATGGTGGTCTATCTTGATGACATCCTGATTTTTTCTCCAGATCTGCCCACCCATCATGAAAATCTTCGCCTTGTGTTGTCCCGGTTGCGAAAAAACTCTTTGTTTGCTAAGTTGGAAAAATGTATTTTTTGTATGCAAAAGGTTTCATTTCTGGGTTATGTGGTCACTCCTTCCGATGTACAGATGGATTTGTGTAAGGTTCAGGCGATAGCAGAGTGGGTCCGCCCCACTGACTTAAAATCCCTTCAACGGTTTCTAGGTTTTGCCAATTACTACAGAAACTTTATAAAAAACTTTTCCGTAATCGCC